>CAOJBK010595441.1:0-35651 GCA_948294925.1 Codiaeum variegatum | reverse complement strand
ATCTCTCCTACATCACTTTCCTTCGATGGAGGGGCTGGTTGTTGCATAAGTGCTCTTGGCTAAAATCCAGGTGGAGGAACTCTCTACTCATTGTTGTTCCTCCATGAAAAGTTAGGATGATTTCTCCACCTAGGACTAAGGTTATTACCTCCCCTCTGTATATTGCCCATGTAGTTAACTTGCTTCTGACCTCCACTTGAGCTGCTTGAACCATACGAACCCAGCATGTTACACTCATGCACTTGGTGATCACCACCACAGCTCTCATAACTTAGCATTTGTTACCTCAAAGTGCTCAAAGTAAACACATCAAATTTCTTATTCAGAGCTTTAATTTGAGCTGTCAGAGATGTGACAACATCTACAGAATGAATGCCTTGTGTCCTTAGTCTTGGTTGATCACGTGGGTTGGGTAGCCACTTATAATAGGACTGGGACATCTCCTAAATAAGTTCCCACACCTCTTTTGGGGTCTTTGACTCCAATGATCTTCCTCCAGATGCTAACAAAAGTTGTTTATTGTTGTAGTTCAGACCATTAGTGAAGCTCTCTACTTACTGCCACAACTCAAACCCATGATGTGGACATTTCAACAATAATTCCTTGAACCTTTCCCAGCCTTCATATATTGATTCCCCCTTTGGTTGTGAAAAAGAATAAATTTCTTGACGAAGCTTGGTGGTCTTAGCTAGGGGAAAGTACTTTTCGACTAACGCTACTACCAACTGCTCCCAAGTTATAAAATGTTTGGCTAGAAAAGATTTCAGCCACTTCTTCGGATTGTCCCTCAAGGAGAATGGGAACAACCTCAGCTTTACATCATCCTCTGACACCCCATTCATCTTTAACATATCACATATCTCTATGAACTCATCCAAGTGGGTGTGAGGATTTTCATGAGCCAAACCTCCGTATTGACAGGAGTTTTGGATCATCTGGATAATGGTCGGCTTGATCTCGAAATTGTTGGATTCCACCAGTTTCCTTCTGATCAAAACTCCAATATCATTCAAATATGCCCGTGCAAATTTTTGCATGGTTCTTCACACTTGAGGATCATTACCATTCTTATTTCCATTCACATTTCCATCTCCTATGGCACATCTATTCCCGTTGCCACTAAGATCATTCCTACCATGAATTCCTTCCACCTCTATTTCAAGGTCTGCTGACTTCACTTCCAGAGCACCCTCTTCCATTTCTTGAATCGGTAAATTTTCAGCTTCTTCCGAAAGTGGATCACCTCCTTCTAGATCTAACCTCATTGGCTGCCACCTAATCCGTTGAATCTCGGGATTAAAAGGGTGCAATTGAGATGAGCTAGCTGTGGTCATACACTAACCTGGAATAAGATAAAAGAAAAACAAAATTAAACAAAAAGAAAATAAAGGATAAGTCAATAGCTTTAGATTTATTGCTAATGTTGATCGTAATAAAACAAGAACAAAATCCCCGACAGCGGCACCAAAAACTTGATCGTGTTCAGCTGCAACACCCGGAAGTGCACGGGATCATATCAAGTAGTAAAATTGGCAAGTCCTGATATCGTTCTCCCACGGGATTCGTTAGTTTATTTGATCAAGCACCAACTCAATCTCCTAATCTATTATTTAGCTTTCAATGATTTTTGGGTTTAGTGAACTAATTTTAAACTATGGAAACTTAAAAGAAACTGAACTTTCTCTAAGTAAAATATAAAGAAATCAACAATCAAATCTAAAAATTATGATGGATTAAGGCACCTACCTAGACTTCGACTCATATTACTCGAATTGTACGTTCAATCACCAAATCAATGAATATGTCAATTAATCATTAAGTGGGATTTTTCACAAAATTAGGTTTAAATCTTTCTCAAGTAATTAGACCCCTAATTTTTAAGTAATAGGAAATGAATCTGTTCTCGATCCTATTCAATTAGAAATAGCCTAAAAGATCAATGAAAAATATATAAAATCCTAGGAGTTTGTGAATCTATCTCTAGCAGACACAACAAACCTATTAAGCTTTTGAATGTTCTAGGTCTAAACTCTCTATCTCTAGTAAAGCTTAAACAACACAAATCAAGAACAAGCATGCTTTTGCAATTGATTTACAGAAAAATAAGTATCAAAAGCTAAACTTAATGATAAAACTTAACATTCAATGAACAAATGTTGATCAATCCATACAATCAAGTAACACTCATCTAATCTAGGTAAATAAATTAATTTAGTTCATATTCAAATCAAAAGAACAAGAAAAAGATAAGAGATTATAGAAATCCATGAAGTTCATGAATACCCAATGAAATTCTAGTTAAACCCTTATAATCCTTGCTCCAATTGGGGATGATGATCTATAATCCAGCCTTAAAAGCCTTCCTTGTTATACTTTCCTCAGGTTTCTAAAGCCCTTGATTGACTTTGAATGAAGTTAGATAAGTATTTTTTCGTAAGAGTCCAGTTCTCCCCCTAATTTCCGTAATTTCGTGCTCTTATATAGGTTTCAGAGTGCTGTCACGGGTGACTCACGACCAATGCCGGAGCCCGTGACAACCTTGTGTGGAAATTCTCTTTGGATCATGAGGCAGAATGCTCTCACGGTCCCTGTCACAGCCCGTGATAGGGACCGTGAGAAGCTATTACTTCTCTGCCCTTTGTCTGGCTTCTCCCCCATGGTCCATGTCTTATCTGTCACAGCTCGTGCCGCTGGCTGTGATAGCCTTCTGTGCTTTATCTGTGAGAGGCAGTAAGCTCTCACGGTCCCTGTCACAGCCCGTTAGAGGGACCGTGAGAAGCTATTGTTTCTCACGTCCTTCTCTGCTACTCCCACCGGTGAAGTCTCTCTCTGGCATAGCCCGTGCCGCCGGCTGTGATAGAGTACTGCCTTCCTATGTCTCATCAATTCTCATGGGCTGTCTTACAGGCTATGAGGCAGGCTGTGAGGTATCCCTGAGCCTTCATTCTTCGCTCCATTTTTGTGCATTTTCTTTGTCTTTCGAGCCCGAACCTTTAACTAATTACTCCTAGCTTCAGAATTCAATTGATTGCTTAAGAATAGCTAAAAATAGTAGAACAAACATATTAAATTCAATTTAACAAGTAAAATCATCAAGAATATGGGGTAAAATAATTTATAATTTGCTAGTTATTAATGGTAGTTTCAAAATTTTGGTTATAAGATACTATCGTAATATCTACATCTACATACTACCATCGCCATCACTGAATGGCTAGATATCTTTTTGATTTTACACATGTTGCTCCTTAAAGTGAATTGGAAAACATGTTTGTCACCTTCTTTTATTAGCCATTAGCCAATCACGTAGGCAAACTAATTGCATATCAGAAACACAAACTTAAGATTTTTTATCTTTAATTTCATAAGTCTTCTTTGCCATTTAAGTATGTCTCTTTGTCTCAATTCTATAGTCTTATGTCAAATTGTATAATTATAATATATTTGTTTGAAATGCTACAATCAACATGAGTTCTTAATTGATCTTGATTTTTTTTCCTTTTGGCTTTTGTTATTGGTTTCAATAGCCTTAAGTTAAGGAGAAATTCATTTTTTATTTTCATAATTTATGAGAGTATAGAAATCATATGTTAAGAGTTATTGTAGTTTATTTCATTATTTCATTTTCAGATTAAAAAAAAGTTTTCCAAGTCTAGCAACCCTCTAATATACAATATGGCAAAAGCTTAATCGAAGAAGGATTGTTTGGAAGTAAGTTGTGTGTAGCAACTAGGTTTGTAGCATGGCCTTCTTATGGATTTCATCCTTCTAAAAGTTGTGAAGTTCTATGAGTTGTTCATTTAGTTGTACCTTTATAAGTTTTGTAATCATATTTAGTAATCTCTTCCTTTATATATATATTTTTAATATTTGTGCATAATTTGAGTCTGTTGCAAGTCTAGAATTCTTAGTTGATTGCATTGTATCTATTTTTAGTTGTTCTATCATGTTCATGTGATAGGGTATTTTTGTTCATAAAAATTTCATTTGTTATAATTAAGTTAGCTGTTTTTGGATATAAATTGATTATAATTTTTTTTCCATCTATCCATCTAAGTTATAAATTTATAATCATCATTTTGACATTTTTATCAATATTTCCTATTTTAGTCACCATGAAATGGGAACAAGGCAAAGCAGAGGTTTCCAATGGGAAGTGAAATGGGATATATAATGCACTGCACGTATTGCGTCTTCTAGCAACTACTGCATTAACAGTTATCTAAATGCAATTTCTAAAACTTGTACAATTTTTTAATCCATCTTTCTCAGGTAACTTTCTATTTTTGGGAATAAGCTTCTACAATATGTAATGGTTAGTGTTGAATTATGTTTAGTTTCACTAATAATCCTTCATATTATCTCTAGTTTAATCACACTCTTTAAACTTCAAGAGTAAAAATGTTTGAATTTTCTTTTGGTAGAGTTCCTGGCATGATGATTTAATAAAATATCAAACTGGTATTTGAATCTTTTCAGGATAACTGACTTTAAGTTATATTTGCAATAGATGGTGGAGTAGTGCTTAACATTGGAAATCTATGCATGTAATATGCTTAGGCTTTTGTTGGCTTGTCGGTAGTGAAATTTAATAATTCTAGTATAACTGTTATTTTAGGTCTTTATATTCAAGGAACTTTTAACACTTTTGATGCAGCATACTAGTTGTAAGATTTGTGATTGCCCACAATCTTATTTTTCTATTATAGGAACAACCATGAATTACTTCTTGGATGATAGAATTAATAAGACTAAGATTATTTTTCTGGACGTCAGCCACTTCATTGTTGTTTATCATGGTTCAGCTTTTCATTTTTTTCCAACGTAACTGATAATAAAACTAAACTCAACAATGTATTATTCAATCATGAACTCTGGTATGCATCTTTCTATCTTATAGTTACTTAAATCAGAAATATAATATGATGCTTAGGAATGAATTATTCTTTTGTATACTCCATTCCAATTGCATTTTCATCTTTATACTGGTTTATTTTCAGTATTTTCGACTACTCTTCATGTGAATTTTCTTTTGTGTTCATGATTTTTCTCAACAATGGTTTCTTATATTGTGTATTTAGTGATATTTTCACTGTTGAATTTAATCATTCATTAGGGAGAAAAGTTCTGCTACAACCACTGAACAATTCCCAAACAAAGTTATGGATTATATTGGAACTTATATAGTCAGATTGTATATTAAGATTACTTTCCTTTTATTCCTCATAGGATGTGCTTTAACCCTCATTGCCAACTGACTTCAATTTCCTCATCTCTGTACTGCTACTTGCTTTATGGTAAAATAAGTAGGAAACATCATATAGATGATGCTTATTTTGTTGAGTTGGATAGATTGTTTTATAGGCTTATGTTTAAATATTCAAGAAAAATCCTTAGGCTTTCCCATTTTCTAGTAGAGGTTGTTTCTATAGCAACAAGCAAGTATTTTTGTTTACTATATTATTGTTTTCATTCCTTGCTTACTTTCCATATCTTAAACTTTAAGCACTAGTTTTGAGGTGTTGCTGGCTTCATTTTGCTATTTTGGGCACGAGTAATTTTTTGCTGCTGCTACTAATGTTTCCTGCTATGTGTATAGAGATTTTAAGGCCCTCAAAGTTTGAGTTTTACCCATTTTACCGTAGTCTGCACTTTCTGTGAACAATATTTTATTTAGAGTTTTATTACTTAAAACAAGGCTTTATCTATTGGAGGCCAAGTTTACTTGAAATGAGGTTTCATAATTCTTTTAGTGAGTTTATTTTTTTGGTTACTACTAATTTTGCTGCTATTTTGAAAGGAGGCTTTATCTATTTTTATTGTTACTACTAATTTTTTTGCATTTAGGTTAATGTCTTTATGGCTAGTGTTGTCATTTTATTTTTCATAATTTTTCTATTTCTTATTATTTCCTTCATAACAAATTTATTTGGACTAGACCATTCCTGTTATTCAAGTTGGCCATAGACTTCTTCAATTGGGTTCTTGCAAGATTGTGAGTTATATCATTATATTCTCAAAACTTGCGTTTATTAGAGTTAATCTATGATTCTTTTTCCTATAAAATTTGTTAAGTTACATTCATAGTCAAATACCATAGGGCTTGTTAAAAGTTTCCATTCATATTTTTCACATCCTTTTCTCTTTTTATTTATTGAATGTGACTAGAAAAGGTGAAGTAGAATCTGATAAAGGGAGTAATCTGATTTATTATTTGCAGATACCTGAAGACCTTCATTTTGTGTTAAAAATGAGGCATACCTTTGAATCATTAGGTTACTAATATAGTTTCCCTACTATTCTCCTCAAACAGAAACACTTACTCAACATCCTCAACCCCTTGTAAGCAATTTGCAATTCTGACCTACCTGCCTTCACCACTCTATAATTTTCCAACTAGCTTTTATTGTAGTTATTGAGAGGCTAAAAAGCTTAAAGCCAAAGTTACACTGCATAACTCTTAGCATGAGCTACACCTCTAAGATCTTGTTGCAGCACTTCCACTAACACTAAAAGGGGTTGATCATAACTGTTGAACCTCAAGTCACATTCAAAGGCTAGATTAGCCATTTTGTCATTCTAGTTTTTTCTTTTATTTTCTTTTATTTTTTTTTAAATGTTGATAAGAACTAAGTTGTTCGTTTAAATTGAAAAATAAACTAAAATGGTTACTGTACATAGGATGTTACATATTTGTTTTTTAATTAAATTTACCTTTAATCAAGGAACATGTTTGTGCAATCTTCTTTGACTTCCTTATGGTGCCAAAGGTTTAGAGATTAATTATAACCATTGACATTAATCTCTATGGCTTATTGCTATTCTTATGAGAAAATTAAGGGTTGAAGCTAAGTAAGGGGGATCAACATAATCGGTATATTAATTAAGTAATAATGGTTTTGTATCATTTTCATGATTAGAGGAAGAGCAGGTTTAGCTTAGTTTTAATGTTGCTTGTAGTTTTGGGTTAATATTCCTTTAAAGCTAACATAATTTTGAGTTTTTGCTAAAACTTTTCCTTATAACAATTGCATTATATAACTTTGCTAATTCCTATTCAAATTGTTATCTTTTTTATCATCTGCTCTTGGGTAGAACCAATTATTTTCGTTTTATGTCATAAATATGCTTTTTGATGGAATTTTTTTTATTGTTTACTTGAAACTAAAAGATTAGAGTCTTCCTGATTAAGGTATTTTCTATTAGATTTCAGGTCAGTAACTCTCTAGCATGTAAACTGATCAAGGACTTTACAATTAGAGAAAGATTTTATTTATTATATATATACAATTTGTAAATTATTATGGTTATAATTTGAATATGACAATTTTTGTATTTTGATTAAATTTAATTAATTATGTTTGAATCCATTATATAAAAAATATAATTATTTATAATTACCATGTATTTGTTTAATGAAAAATAAGTAATGTATTAGGTAAAATAAAAAATGTTATAACCTAACTAAAACATGTTGCATTAGGTAATAAAAAATGTCACCATTGGACTAAAAAGTTGTCGTATTAGGTAATCGGAAAATGTTATAAATGGATAAAAAAATGTTACATTTAGTAAGCTAAAAAATGTTGTAAATTATCAAAATAATATTGCATTTTCATTAAAATAGTGTTGCTAAACCTTTTTTCCCAAAAGTGTTATATTAGGTCCGTATTTTGCAACACATTTTCTGTTGTTACCTTAGATTATTAAGAGTGTTGCATTAGATATCGTAATGTGACATTTTCAAGTCTATAGCAACACATTGGTAATGTTATCATAGGTCATTTAAGGTGTAGTGATTGCTCAGGCTGCCCAACAAGTTCCCCATGTTTTTCTCAACAGACTTGTGGCTGACTTTGTGGTTAATGAGAGTTGGAATTGGTAGGTTTTGGGTCCCTTTTTATCACATTATGCTTCCTTGCTTATGGCAACGATTCCTCCCTCTGAAGATTCTGATAAGGTGGACAACATGTGTTATAGTGTCTCCTCTTCAAGTTCATTTTCTATGTTTAGTGCCTATGATTCTATTCTAAACAATTCTTAGGAGGAAAAACAGGCTAGTTGGGATTGTTTTTGGAAGTGGCCCAGTTCGTAGCATATTCGCCTCTATCTCTGGTTGATTTTCAGGCAACGCATTCTTTCTAATTCGGAGAGGAGCGGAAGACACTTTGCTACTGATTCTAGTTGCCATTTATGTGTTGCTATGACTGAGGGTGCAGACCATATTGTTCATCATTGTTTTATGGCCAAGCTTGTGTGGGAGCACTTCCTTTCTACCTCTCTCAAGCCTCATTTTTTTTTCATTTTCCTTCTAAAATTAGATTTTGCTCAACCTTAAATCTTTAGTTGTTGGAAAAAATGACGTTAATTATAATATTTGGTTTGGGGTCATTGTTTGGAGTCTTTAGAACTAGCAAAATCAGGTTTTCTTTGCTGCTGCTTCTGAATTCTGTTCCATTGAAGAAGAAATAGGTATTAAAGTTCTTAAGATTCATAAGATTTCTTCCTTTGATAAAGAGACTTTGTGTATCTCTTCTAAAAGGCCTGTCAATGTATATTGTTCTTACCCTTCCCTTGATTTCTTCAAATTGAATACTAATGGCTCTGTCATTCATGAGAGTAATTTGGCCTCAGTTGGAGGTCGGCTGCGAAATCATCTGGGAGGATGGGTTAAAGATTTCTCAGGTAATTTGGGTTCCTGTCCAGTTCTTAGAGCTGCGTTATGGGGTATTTGGCATCGCCTTAAGCTTACTTAGGATGCTGGCATTCATAAGTTGTTGGTTGAAGTTGATAGTGCGGCCGCAATTCAAATCATTTATGGCCGTTCATTGCCTCTAAATAGTGATAAATCTTTCATCTTAGGCATTTAGAACATGTTAGATTGGGATTGGGATTAGGATATGTCGTTAACTGATGTTTACCACAGATCTAATTTCATAGCGGATTGTTTGGCTGCTTATGTTCATTCTCGCCCTTTAGATTTGCATTACTTTGATAGTGCTCGTGCTGGGATTTCTCTCTAGTTGAGCTATGATGTCCTCTCTTCTTCTTATATTAGGCTGATTTAGCCTGATGTTTCTTCTCTTCTTCATCAAAAGGGAAAAAAATCCGACATCTTTTGTTTTTAGAGGGTATCACCAACATTTAATTTTGATCGTAAATTTCAAATTCTTCAATTTTATCATGTTATTTAATTTTTCAGTAAAATTTATCTTTTCAATTGTAAAATTTAGGGTTCGTTCGGTATCACTGTGATTTTCTATTTTTTTAATAATTTCAAATTTTAAAATTAAAATTATAAAAAATATTAATAGAAAAAAATATATTTTTAACAAAATATATTCTGAATTTCAAAATGTTGTTTTTATTTTTAAAAAAATAGAAAACAGGAAACATAAAATAATACCGAACTGGCCCAGATTTTCAAAATGTTATTTCTATTTTTTGAAAAATAGAAATCAGGAAACAAAAAACGATATCTAATAGGCCCTTAGTTTGTCATGTGATTTAATTAATGTCATTGGTCTCTCACTTTTTGAGAGTTTTATTTAAATTATGAACATCGATCCATATGGATTTTATTATACTATGGATCTTTTCTTCAAGATATCTATGCAAAATAATAAAGCTAACAATCCTGATTGGGACTCCAAATTTCATTGAACAAAAATATCCTTATTTTTAACTGTAAAAAGAAAAAATTGCTCTCCTATATTCTCACTTCAACTGTAACTTCTTATCCCACTGGCATCATATATTTTTATCATTCTCTTTAAAACAATGTTAATTTGATTTCATTTAAATCAATTTATTAATTAAAATAAAAATATAATTATCAAATAAATTATAATATTTTATATCATAATATCATCTGTTTTTATTGAATGAATGCACGTATTTGCATGCAATATTAAATTAATATTTTATAATGTCAAACTCGATTATTGATACAACAATGTCAAAAGCTTTTTTTTTAATTGATTTTTAATATTTTAAATATGCATTTTATTGAATTTGATCTTAATTGTATGTATTGAAAGACTATTTATTAATAAAAATTTTATTGTTTTAGGGGTTTTTTGTTATGAGTGATTTAAAAATGATGGATTTATCAAATCTATGAAATAAAAAATCATGGAATATAAATCCATGGAATTTTAAACACATTCATGTTTGTTTACAATAATAAAATCCTAGGATTTTGAATTAAAATTCATAAATTATTTGTTTGGATGAATAAAGATAATTTCATGAATTTTTATGAGAAAATTACAAATCTACCCTCAATATTATTTACAAAAAAATATATTATAATTTATATTTTAAAGATTATTAGAAAACATTATATTTTTCCATACAAGTAGACTTATTTTTTTATGTTCATACAAGTAGACTTAATATTATTTATAAATAAATATTATAATTTATATTTTAAAGATAATTTGTATTTTTTACAGTTTATAATAATGTGTTTATTTACTTTATCTAATTTAAAAAATAAAAATAAAATAAAGCAAAATTCATTCAAATTTTTATTTTAGGATAAAAGGTTAATTTGAAAATATTCAAATATCAATATAGGTAATATTGATATATTAAAATTTATGTAGAAATTCATCATTGATCCAAAATGATGGATTTCATAAAAATTCAACTTTTATATGAGATTTTAAAATTAAAAAAAAATGAGGGATTTGAAGCATAATAAATTTAAAAAAAAAATCTATGGATTCTAATTTTAATTTTTCAAATCAAACAATAAGTAAAAATTAGATTTCATAGATTTTAGAGAATTTATTATCAAAATCTTTCGATTCAAACCATATCTTAAAAAAATAATTTTATTCCACACTGTCGTTGGCGCAATCAACCAACCAATAAACTGACAAAACTAAAAGGAAATTGTTAATCTTAATTAGGGATTAGAGTTGATAATAATAGTACCACCTTCTTCTAAATCATCAGAAAATGCACACGTTCAACCACATAATCATAGTAGGAGTGGACCCTTAATAATCCTTCACCACCACATCATCTAATATTAAAACTTCTGTTCTTACAAATGTACCATTAACTTATAAATGGTTGATGCAGCCGCCAAATGCTGGCCCCATGGGCATCTGCCACGTGTATTGCAAATCCAACAAGAATTGTGCATAAGTAAAATAAATAAAAATACTACTACTTAATACTCCAACAAGAATTGTGCATAAGTAAAAAGAATCTTAGGAGTAAGTAAAATAATTTTTAGATATTAAATGCATCTCAAAAATAACAATTAGAGAACATATATAGTGTGACCATTAAGTAGAAATCACCTAATTAAAAACGAATTTGAGTTTTTAAATCTCGCATTTTATCGTAAAAAAAATAAAAAATTTACTTTTTATATAAATAACTTCACTTTTTAATATATAAATTTCACTTTTAAAAAATTTTATAATTTATAATTTTTATTTGATCATATATATACATAGAGTGAGTATTAGGTAAAAGTTACTATTATCATAAAAACTAATCACCTTAATTTTTTTATTATACAAAAAATTTGTACAAATTCTAGTTTTTATTAATCATATCCACACACACGATGAAATGAAGGGGCTATAAGATTACAGAAATTCTACTTCAATCATGGTTACATAATTTTGTACTTTATAATATATAATTTGTTTGCCTCTTCTTGAATTTCACTTCTCTAAGCTGAATTTGGTGACTTGTGATCACATGATTATAGTAAGCAAAGCAAAGGGCTGATTGTGGGGTAGAAATTTGTCGATTTAATGGCATTCGCTAATTGGTTACAACCTTTTCTGTCTTGCGTGATGAGATTGTAAATAAGATTATTGACCCAAATTATAAAGTTTTTTAATATTTAATGTATAAATTATTAGACTTTTTTTTTTTGCAGTAATGAAAGGAACAACCCAAAAACAGCAAGACAAAGATGTGTTTCGTGTGATCATTTAATAATTTTGGGTTACGAAAGACAAGGCTAAATTTATGGTGGCCTTCCGAGTTTGAAGATTTAGGGAAAATTTAACAACCTTCACAATGAAACTTTTAATTTTTTTTTTATTTGGGATAAATTACTAATTAATTCTAAAATTTTGATCAATGTTACACTTTAGTATTTATATTTGACGAAATCAATACTTTAGTCCCTCTATTTTCATTTTTTTAACAATTTAATCTCTTTATTCTTTTGTTTTGTATCATCCTTTTAATTTTTTTTTGTAAAATGGTTAAAGAGGCAATAAATATAGTTGAAATACAACTGATTTAATATATAAACTTTAAAAAAATTATACATCTAGTCAATTATTTTGCGAAAATAATTGAAAACTTTGTGCCTTTATAGGAGTTGTTGAATAAGTATAATTTTTAAGTTTATAACTTCAATCAGTCATATTATAATTATATATATATATATATATATATATTGCTCCCTTTAGCTATTTCACAAAAAAATAATGAGAACACACAAAATAAAAGGACAAATGGACTAAAGTATTGATAAAATCAAAATAAATGGACTAAACTATTAATTTTATCAAATATAAGGATTAAAGTATTAATTTAGTCAAAATCTAGGAACTAAATAATAATTTACCCTTTTTATTTTAGAAAATAGATTTTAATTTCAACATTTGGAATAGTCTATTAAATTAAATTTCATTACTTTGTTAAACTTTTAAAAAAATTATATTCTCTCTCTTTAAATTTGAAAAAGAAAAATTTGACTATTAAAATTTTTTTTTATCAATTTCTTAAAAAAATTGAAATAAAAAATGAAATGAGACATGCTATTGGAGTTCACACACATTTTTTAATAACGGCCAAAATTTAACTCTTTTTTTATTAAAATAAAAAGAAATAATAATAATAATAATAAACAAATCCACTCTAAAAAAATAATAATAATAAACAAATCCACTCTAAGGAGTAGCTAAAATAAATTGCAAAGGTGGCTTCCTATTTTTCGTCGGACAAGAGTAATTAGTTTAGATATCTTTGTATCAATACTATTTTTCATGACAATAGTACAAGGAATTTATTCTCTATCGGTATATCCTACAATAAATCATTATGCACATATTTAAAGACAAGTTAAATTTAAAGAGTGTAATGATTTTGAGTTCAACAATCTTCTAATCTCTAGAATGAGTTTTGCTTGGACACTTTGAAATGGGCTGCATAATATACAAATGTGAGATAGAGGGCTAGACTTTTGTGCCTGATAAAGATATTCTAACACTTAAATCAACATTCAAGGGTTACAATACTCTTGAGTTCCATCGAACTCTTGAGAATAGAAAGACAAGATTTTGGAATAGTTAGGGTAGCTGAACATACCGTAAAATATGTGCCATCATTACCTAGTTATAATGTTTGGATGTGATCCTGAGGTGGATAGGTGATACCATATCCTTAAGTCAAGTTTCGATTGATGAGAGGAAATGACTATAATCCCTTTTTTGGGGGAGTGACACATGTCCTTTGTATGGAAAGAGAATATTCGTAGAACTTGGTGGATATAATAGTGACGTGTCGAAGTGGATGACTTCGAGTGGAGCCCTCCAGGTTGAAGTCATGAAGCTGAAGGTCATGTATGACCCACTTGATGAAGCCCATCCTTCACTTTGCATATTATATATTCAATCTTTTTTCTTTTTTTTTTCTTAGTATTGGGAAATTCTAACAGAAGCTTTTTTAGAGAAATGGAGGATGCTTAAGAGTAACAAAGTTAATCAAATGGTAATTTGTTATTAATATTATTTACAATTAATAACCTATATGCAAATGTCAGTTAGTATTTGAGTTTTATTTTATAATGATTAGCATGAACTGGTATTGGTTTAAAAAGCCTACATAGCATGAATAAGTATTGGCTCCAAAAGCCTAATTTTCTATTGGAAAAAAAATATATAATGCATACTTATAGAGTTTCTCAATATGACTTACCTATTGCATTTCCTTTAATATCCTAGTCAATTCTAAAGTAGAGCTTGTATTGGTAATTTAATGTACTTGTGAATTTGATACATGAATCTTACAGCTCTTAGATCATGATCTCTCACTTGATTCTAAGGTTTTAATTCGGGTAAAATACATTAGTGATCACTAAGCTTTTCTTGTTTTTCCATTTTTATCACAAACCTTTGATTTTTTTTTTCATTTTAATCACTAACCTTTTATTTTATTATACCGGCAAGTTACTTGGAGATTTTATGGCCAGAAATCTGACGTAGTATGACACGTGTCAACTAGGAGCTAACTCAATCTGCCACGTCACATGACACGTGTCAATTGGGTAACCATATCACGTCAGATTTTCGGCCTTGAAATATCCTAATGACTTACCAGTGCAATAAAATACAAGGTTAATGATTAAAAAAAAAGTCAAAGGTTAGTGATCAAAATGAAAAAATAAGTACAACTTAATGTGGTACTTTTTACCTATTTGAATTCTTCAGTAGAGAGCCATAAAATAAATCATTAAGGAAGGACATGGTAAAAACCAACCAAATACTCAACATGCTACTGTGAGTATGTTTTTGCTATTTGTTGATGCTTCTAAACTGTAAGATAATGCAATTTCCAATTTATTAGTGATTTGTGTTCATTTTTATAGAATTTAGCTCAAAATTCTAGTTATTATAGTAATTTTGTAGCATCTTGAATTTTTTTGGTATTGATTTGGCAGTATTAGTTTAGTAGCATGTGGATCTGTATTGTTAATAGAAAGCTTGTATTGGTATAATAGTAGGTTAAGTTTTGTTATTTCATTTATGAGTAACAATTTAGCATTATGTTGATTTATTTTGATTCATAGCAACATTTGCCTTTTTTTTCACACTAGAGTCTATTGGTTGAAATTTTCTATCCATAAAATTGCATGAATTTAATAGGTTTAGTTTTCAAAAGTGTTTATTTGTCATTAATCTATTGAAAAAAATTGCAACAACGACTGTAGAACACCAATACATAAAACAAATGTAGTTCAATAGACAAAGCAGGATGACCCTTATCATTTAAAAGTAACAGTCTATGATTCCTCTATTAGAATACAGAAAAAGAAGGATTCTTGAATTGATGGGGGAACTTAGGTTCTTTTATATATGACTATAATCTCTTGATTTTCTACTCATTATTCAAATCTAAAGGGCATTTCAATTTAAAACAAATTTATCAAACATGATTTGAGCATGTTCATATGAAACAAAGTACTTAGATCTTTTGTAAAGGTATTTCACAGCAAGTTAAAGATAAAAATTCTCCATACCCTCTTTATTTTTACTTTCATATTATTTCACTTTCAATCTATAGCTTAATTTTCCTTGAATTGATTTTTTTATATGAGAAATACATAAAAGCATAAGTAACTTGGAAAGTAAAAAAAATACATGTCATTAGCTTCCATTAAATCTAGTAGTTTAGATTCAATATATATTTTTTTATTCTCCATTTCATTTGCTTTTACTACTTTTGAGATTTTGCTATTTTTGACTATTTAGCTTTTTAAGAATTAGTGTAATCCATAGCATCATCTAATATGTTATTAGTCATAAGAATTTAAGGTGTTCCATTTTCACTAATTTACAATCTATCCAATTTGGTTTGTGGAGACTTTCAAGCTACATATGGAAGAAAGACAGAAGGGACCACCGAGATCGAGCAACGAAGATGATAAAAGTCAAAGTTTGCTATCCTATTTTATTATTAAGATTTATATGTAAGCATAAAGGTTCTTTATATTATGTCTGTATGTGATGAGTATAGTATCTGAGATTCTCTTTTTATGCTTTAGATTTGAGATTCTCTTGTTTGGTGCATCACTATTGAGGTATAGGTTATTATCTTAAGTCTATTTATTTATATAGCATATGTATTGGAATAAAACTTTATATTACACTAATTATTCTTTTTAAAAATTTAGTTATTGTAAGTATTTTCTACTGATAATGAACGAATTCTTAGTTTTCCATCAAGAAAAAAAAAGTAGTTAGAAATACTTGTGTCCAATTTGATAGTTATGAATTGATGACATAAGTCATTATTATATTAAACTAATAATTGTTTAAACCTATAGTAGATAACGTTAAGTCCTTGTCAATTAATAATAAAAGTCATTGAAGCTTTGCATAATCTAATCGTATGCAGTAAGAGAAGTTGTTATTACAACATGAAATACAGGTGGATTTCTTTGGGATGAATCAACCATTATTGAGAATGATGGTTCAAGTGTAGGTAGGACACCTTGATCTTATTATTGTTTTGCTGCTGCTCTTCTGTAGGAATTCTTTATCCTAGCTAAAAGAATTAATGGTTGTCATATATTAGGGATTGGTAAATATGTATATATATAAATATGTACATATATTGGGTTTATGTGATTTGTAGTGATATAATTAAGTATTTTCTAGCATAATTAGAAACCTCTAAATGATGAACAATTGAGATGCTGCATCAATTTCCATACAATTGCTTTCTGTAAATTATATAAATAGATAGATTGATTGATAGCAGATAGCATTTATGCATTGTCTTGCTAACTTTGCAAAACTCTAGAAGGATAAATTGTAATACATTTAATTTGACTCAAAGTTGTGATATGACTTATAAACTAGAATATTATTCTTTTTAAAGTTTTAAAATTTATACTTTTTTGTATTGATTCTCTTTTATTTATATTTGCAGGAAATTTAAGTAGTATTGATCATGAAAAGTTAGAGGTTGTAGGAGAATATTAAAAATAAAGGATGGAAGAATTTTAATTATTGTAATATAAATAAATTATGGAAATTTTGATTGTAATTTGAATAATTATAATAATATTTGTGTATTTTTTTAAAAATTTGATAATATTCAATTGAATTAATATTTTAATTTATTATAACAAGTGGTATAATAATTTAAAATTAATATTGCATTTGTTTCAAGAAAAATGTTTCTTTATAGTAAGAAAAATGTTACAATTCAACTAAAACAAGTTGCATTAGGTAATTTCAAAAAAAAAAAATGTTGCACTTGAACTAAAAGGTGTCATATTAAGTAAATGAAAACTGTTATAAATGGATCAAGAAATGTTACATTTTTTTGAGATGTTAGAAAATGTTACATTTAGTTAGCTAACAAATGTTGCAAATAATTAAGATAACGTTACGTTTGAAAAATGTTATGTTTGCATTAAAAAGTGTTACCAAACCTTTCTTTGTTAAGAGTGTTGCATTAGCTCTAAATATTGCACCACTTTTTCTATTGCTATCTTAGAAGTGTTGGGATAGACTCTTACTGCAATATCGAAAAAAACCTAACTCTCAACTTTTTGAAGAGTATTGCATTAGATGCACAATTGTAAAATTTTCAGGCCTATTACAATACATTGACTTGGTTACAATAATCCATTTATAATGTAGTGTCTTGCTCATTCTACTTTAGAAAATTTAATATTATGAACATTTTTTGGTATTTTTCTATGATTAAGCGAGATTTAAAATGCGTAAATTTAACCTTATGATAAGATAAATTGAGTTTCATTGTATTAAAAGTTAGAAAGAATTTAAAGACTAGCTAAAATAAGTGTAAAATGAATAAGAATCATATTTGATAACATCAATAATGCTCCGACCAAAGGGGTCATGAGCAACTACGTGTATAAAAACAAGTATAAACCAACCAATATATATATATATGTGTGTGTGTGTGTGTGTGTGTGTGTGTGTGTGTTTCAAGGGGGAATAACGAGTAAAGAATCTCAAGCCACGTAAAATATTAAAAATATAACTAGAAAATCTAAAGTAAGAATTAAGAAAGTAATTAAAAGTTAATTTACAAGATCATTTTAGAAAATTTTTCCATCTTCACTAGAACTCAAGATATTATTAATATTTTTATCGCAAATGCTCCGATATTACAATCACTATTAAAATAACAAAAACCCAAATACCTTGTTCATGAATATCATTGCTCAAAGTTCCCCTCAATTTGATGAAAAGTCTCTTTCATAAAATCTTATTATTTGATTTTCATAAATGTCTCACTGAGTTACATACTTATTATTTGTATTTTTTCTATTGTTGTAAGGATTTACTTTTCAGGAGATTTTGATACAGCAAAGGCGTGAACCTCTGGATATAAATAATAAGTAATAGGGAAAATGTTCAATTATGATCCCAGCGTTTACCAAGTATACCACATTTCCCCTTAACATTTTTTAAGGATCAATGAAGCCCCAATGTTACAAAAAAAAAAAAAAGGGTGCAAATTAACAATTTTCTGTTAATGGGACCCTTTTGTTTGATAAAGTGGCATGTTGACATGTATTGTTCTTAGCATGCCACTTCATAAAAAATTAGTTCCCATTGATGGCGTAGTGCTAATCTGCAGCATTTTTTAAATGTTAGGGGCTTAATTAATCCGTAAAAAATGTTAAGGGGTGATGTGGTAAACTTGGTAAACGTTGGGTTCAAAATTGAACCTTATGCCTAAGTAATAAGGTAGTTGGATAGTGAAATTTATAACTTTATCATTGTAGAATGCTGCTGACCATGTAATAATTTTGGTAGTTAGTAATTAGAAATTATTATGTGTCTGTATGTAATAAATAACTGAATTGGGATATTCGGACAAACTGGGGGACCCTTTGGGAGGTGAGTTCATTATATGGATTTTATGAAATGCATTACAATGGATGACTAATATTGAAAACCATGGTTAATTATGGGGTTATACGGGTTTGGTTGGGACACTTATAACCCAAAACCTAGGACATTTACATCGCCTGAAATCAGGATGTCACAAAGTTATATCAGAGTTCCAAGATTTAGAAGGGTTGTGCATAGGGAAAAGGCTAAGAAACCTAGGTATTTATCTGAGTAAGTTATAATTGATGTAAAGGGGTATAAATGAGAAGTATGACATAAGAGCGTGCTAGATAAGAAAAGAAAAATAAAACGGGAATACAAGTAAGAAGGTTAAGTGAAAAGCATGACATGAGAACACATTAGATAAGAAAATTGAAATAAATTAGCAATACAAGTGAGAATGAAAAATGACCATGAGAAAAGAATGCATGTACCTAATAAAAGCAAATAGGGTTATAAATTTATAAAGACTAATTTAAGTATAGAAAGTATTAAAACAAATAAGTAATAATGAGTAACATGATAGTTAAGTGATAAATAAAAAAAAGTATATATATATACACGTTCATATCTAAAATCTAAATAAATGATATGGTATATGATTAAATCATGCATGATTAGTATGTTGAGTTTATAGAAATAAGACTTATGAAAGAAAATAATCAGAATGATAAATATGTTAAAAAAAAGAGGAGAAACTATTAAAATGATGAATGATGGAGACAAAAGAAATATATCCATGCATGTTGATGTAAACCCATTTGAGAATGAGTTTTGTAAGAAAAGAAAGGAATTTAATATGAAATATTAAGTTAAATACTAAAAATGTGTAGTCATGATAGTATATATTATGTTTTGTAGATATCTGGTTGCCTACCTTTCTAACATGATATCTAAGAGGATAATATGATACTTGAGCAAGTCCTCACCTCGACTGGAGCAGTATCACCTAAGAGGATACCTATATACTAGGGTAAGATAAGGACATTGAAGATTTTAGGGAGTCATCATGGCTCTAAATGACTCGAGACAAAGCCAAGCGATTTGAGTGGGAACGTGATGTGCTTACCCTTTGCCATGATGAGATATCTTCCCGATGTGAGTATGTGATTCAATAGTATGACTTGATTGAGAGGGACTATCCTAGGTTATATAAACAAAGTAGGTAGTGGTATAAGGGGTACCATGGGGTGATGGGAGGAGACCATCTGGGTTATAGCATTTATGCATGCCTAGTATGTAGATGCAACCATCCTGTGAGTAGTTGCCCGCATCATCCATTGAAATAATATTGAATGATTATGAGAGATGTAGTTAGATGAAATCAACCCACTTCAGATGTATCTGGAGTTCGTGTGAGTGATGTTCTAGGTGTACCACCCTTGTGAGTGTATGCACATAAGGGTTTCCCTTACCTATTGTGACTGAGAGGCAACATGAGAGGTCACCCATGAGCCGTCGAGGGGAGATATAGTAGTTATGGTTGGATAGGAGGGTGTTTATTCTAATGATACAAGTATGGATAAAGATATAAAGTTCGATGGACTGGCAACTAACCCCAGGAAAGAGGAGGACTCGAAGGAGGGTGATCATTGTGAGATTAAGGAGGTTGATATTGAAATAGATATTTTTGGTGATTATCTCTCATCTTTTAGACATAGATATAGATCTTGTAAATGTGTATATGGAAGTATAGTGTGTGTAGCTATAAAACAATCCCTTAATTATATATATTTGGTAAATGATAGATTCATCATTTAAGGCCAATAAGCCTAATACTGAAAATAATAGTTATGTGATATGTTTGTATTATGTGTGTGTGTGTGCGCGCACGCATTTGTTTTTATGTTCATGCATTTGGTCTTGTTAGGAATTGCATTATGATATGAAAATTTTGTCATGTTATGAATTAGAAAGAAAAAATTAATGACGATGATGAGAAAATATTGGCAAGAATAAAGGATCCTCACTAGGAAATAGATAAATGGAAATTTCAATAAAGAAAACAAATAAAAACAGGCAAGTGAAAAAGACAACTAGAATAATGAGACATACTAAAAATAAACAAGTTTATATGATTTTTAGAAATAAAAGTTCAGAAGCCATTTGAATATCAAATGATTAAATGATAATGACTAATTAAACCGATAAGGTAAACAATAAGGAGACACTAGAACACATTGTAGGCATCACAGTAGAATAGCCTGAATTTGACTAAGAAAGAATCACAGTAAAACATGGAAATATGGAGAAGTAATAGAATAGGTATTGAAAGAGAATTGATAAGTGATGTAGTCAATAGAAACAACGAGGAACATAGGGAAAATTCAACTATATCAGAGGAGAAAAAGTTTAAATTGAGATAGTACTAGCAAAATGTCAAGAACACAATCTCCATAATTAATATGGATGATAGATAAAAATTCAGGGATGAATTTGTTAAAGGAGGAAAGAGTTATAACATCATGATGTTCACCTTCTGTGGTAACGATAGTGGACTTGCCTAGGATCCGTACTAAGTATAACCCAAATAAGAAGAAAAGAATAAGTACCTTAAACTCTAGTTACATAGTGAAAAAGTAATTTTCTATTGATAATTTAATTCAAACATTCAAAATGACCAAATATCAAAAGCTTAAAGATGTAGGCTATATCAAGACACTCTAGACGAAATTGTGAAGAAATTAAGTAATAGTAAGTAGAGTATGAGTTTGGAGGTATTGATTAATGATTATAATGGAAATAGCTAAGTATAATAGAAATGTAAAAGAAATTCAAAGATGATAATTTGGAATAAGGAGTCGAAATTTTTGGTTCGAAATAAAAATTTTTGACACATTAGTCATAAATTCGACCTAGCAATACTGTAAGGATTATTGAAATTTTAAAAATTCCCACATTAAAATAAAAATAATAAGATTTAATTGAAAATTCATCATACTAAGTAATTAATAATAATAATAATAACAATAATAATAGGAAAAGATAACAGTACAATGGTCATCATTATAATTTCTTACATAAAGTTACTTGTAATAGTAAATAAAAATGATGTGACTAAAAGGAGAAAATGATGATTAAAAAAGGATGATTACAAATAAATAAAATATGAAATTAAGGTTTTAAAGAGATTTGATGTGTATAGATTTTTCAAATCAAGGATTAATAATTAATTAAATCTCATAATTATCTAATTACTAAAATTAATCTATGGTTGAAGGTTAGTAGAAACCTAAGTAGTAAATTAACATAAATAAACTAACCTTAGGCAATTAAATAACAAAGAACGAAAAAGAACACATTTAGACAAATTACTCTCTCTCTTTCTCTATCTCTCTCTCTCTCTCTTAACTTTCTCTCTACCTCTCACCCATACTCATTTTCTTAATCATCTAACCATTAAAACCACTCAAGAACAGTCTCAAATGAAGATTAAATAAAGAAAAATGAAAAAAAAAATTAAATATCCTTCAAAGGGATTTAAAGTAAAGAGCAAGTTTAAAGGCAAGTATGAGTTTAATTCAACATTGTTTTGGATTAACATCGAACTTTAAACTTCAATCAAAATTCATCCCTAAAATTTTTGTTTTATGTTCATTTCAAATAGAAAAAGTAAGATCAAAGAGGTTTGTCAAGGATTTGGAGAGGACATGATCAAATATTCACAAATGTCAGTGAAGGTAACCTCTAAAACACAAAATCTAATGAAAAATATTAACATGCATGTAAGTTTTAAGGATTTAAAGCAAGAAATTTGTGGTAGTATATAGATTGAAGGAGCTAGAAAAGGGACTTTAGGCTAGATTTGTATAAAAAAATTAAAAATTTATTTGAAAGGCTAAAATTTATGGTTTATGGTGTTGTATGTATTGGCTGTAAATTTTGAGCGATTTAGTGACCTATTATGTAATTTCCCTTCAAGCCATTGACTAAAATGGGACAGCAAGGTTTAATATATTAAATGTCTAAAAATGGATAATTTTGACTAAAAGAATGAAATTATTTGATTATTAATTTATTTGAAATTGAAATGTGCAATATCTAAAATTTTGGCAAGATAAAGGACTTTTTGTGAAATTTTCTAGCCTTTGAAGGATAATAAGGAAAATATTTAAAAAATTATTTCAGAAATTTATTAATTAATTTCATTTATTTAAAGTGATTAGGGAGAATAAAGATGTTTAAAGCCATTAGTTTTTGCAAAAACTATATTGTATGTGTGTGTGTTTTAAGGAGGAATAATGACTAAAAAATCTTAAGTCAGGTATAATATTAAAACATAATAGGAAAATATGAAGTAAGAATTAAGTAATTGAATTTTAATTTACTAGCACATTCAAGAAAATTTTGCCTTCATCACCTGAATTCGAGATATTATTAAAAATTTTGTCTTAAAATCTCTTACAAAACATTCACTACTAAAAGAGCAAAATCCCTCAAATACCTCATTGATGAATATCATTATGGAAAGTTCCTTTCAATTTAATGAAAATCTCCTTCATAAAATCTCATTGTTTTTGTTTTCACGAATACTTTACTAAGTTTATACTCATTATTTGTATTTCTTTTGTTGTTATAGGGATTACTTTCTAGGAGATATTGACAAAGTGAAGCGTGAACCTCCAGACAGATAATAAGTAGTAAGGTAACTAAAATGGTGAATTTGTAACTTAATGATTGTAGAATACTCTTGGCCATGTAATAGTTTTGGTAGTTAGTATTCAGAAATTATTACACTATATGTGTTGGTATGTAATAAATAAGTGACTTAGGACATTTGGACAAACTAAAAAACCTTGTGGGAGGTGAGTCCATTACGTAAGTTTTATGAAATGTGTTTTAATGGATGACTGATACTTATAATCACTGTTAATTATAAGATTCTTTGGGTTTGGCTAGGGCTCACATGATCTAAGCCCTAGGACCATCGCATCGCTGAAATCACAATGTGACGCTTGGTAAAAATAATAATTTTTATATATGCATAAACATATATATGATGATGTACATAACAAGATAATAATGATGCATGAAACAATATAGGTACGAATGATAGGAATAAGCAAAATAAAGTACGAAAGAGAGATAAAAGAACATTAAAGAAAAGGAAATAAAAAGTAAATAACAAATAGATAGATCCTTCAGCTTCCTCTAACCTTAAACATTCTAGAAAAGGCACACATTTATTCAACTAATTACAAATCCCACAATAATGGTAATAGGAATAATTAAATTGAAAAATAATATAAATGAACATAAATACTAAATAAAATTTTTAGTAATCATAAAAGATTTTGAAGTTATAACCCTAACAGTATTTTTTTGTTATTACAAGTGTAAAATAAAAAAGAAAATGAAGATAAATAAAATATAAAATAAAAATCATATAAAAATTAAAAGAGAAAAATAAAATCGAAAAGATTTTGATTTAAAAACTTATTATTTATTAACTAACCAGGTGATTAATTAGTCTATTCTCAAAGTCATAATACCTTGGTGATAAAAAATTGAAGTGGATCTAATACCTTGGTTTTGCGAGGTTTTAAAATATAAGATGGGTTTTCAAGGAACCAGAATGAAGCTTGACTGCAAAAGTATCACAGGGATAATGATGTAAAGTCTCTGGAAAAAATGCCAAAAAGTACTCAGTTGTTAATTACCATAAAAAAACCAGAGTTCTTGATGACTGATTACTTATTACCTTAATATTTGTGCCAGAGGGTTTTATTTATAGTCTTTTTAGATGGCATAAAAGTCATTTGGAGTACGGTAACCATATGGGGTAACGGTGACTGTGCATGCACATGGGGAAGGGGAGGCTAGGAGTCATGGTTACCATAAAGAATCATAAAAAAAGTTAGGAAAATGGATCGGATAGGGTTGGACGGTCATTGCGAGTGTAGGACCACTGCGGTGACTGCAAGATCTTTGTCATGATTATTGGGCTCTTTTAGTGACTGCATAGCCTTTACCTGGAATGCAATGTCCTAGTAGTTACCATGGCCTTAGTATTATTTTGTGGAATGGTTCAATTAGGTTTGGACTAGTTTGACTCGACTAGGTTTTGCAAATATTCTTATCATTTTGGTTCTATTTTAGGTTTGATTTGAGTTTGCTTTGAGTATTTTGGTTTGTTTTGGTATGACATTGAGTATGATGCAAAATTATGGATCCACTAGAGCCCTCTTAGAAAGTTCATACTTACAAAATACAAATCTAGTAAGTGTGAATTAGGGTATTCATGACATTTTCAGGAAAAAGGGGGCATAAAATTCATCATGCTTGTTCCTTGTCAATTTTTAGAATTTACTGAGTTTGTTTACTTGTGCAATAGTATGAACCCACCATCAGATTTGGACCCTCAATATGAACCCATAGACTCAAACCAGGCCCAACTTGAACTCAAAATAGGCCTAAATTTTTTAAAACACCAAAATTGGACTGAATTGAACCAAATCTGATTGAATTTAATTGTTAGACTGAGCTAGACCACGCAGTAGCTCACGTGTACACTGAGCCACCCGTGTGCCAGTGAGGAAGCTTGCCTATGAACTAAGCTACTTGTGTGTGTGCCAGGGCCTCCGCATAAGTGCGAGGTGCTCTTTGTGTGCACTGGGGCTTCCGTACGATTGTGAGGTGCTATGCATACTTGCCAAACCTCCCATGTGTGTGTGAAAATTTCTTGCAGACCAAGCCCAATTTTTTTATAAATAGGATCCTCCAATTACTATTTTCAACAACTTTTACATTCTGAATCCTTGCCAAATTTTCTACTCACCTTTTATGATATTGAACCTCAACTAAAATCCACACTCATATCAGACTAAGAGCACTATAGAGACTCATTCTAGTTTGATCAAGCTGTCCAAATCTCTTGTTCCTCAATGTCGCAAGCAAAAGGTAAAGTTTAAATGGTAATGTTTCTTTTTCATTTTTTCTGAGTAATCCTAAAAATGTATCTAGGATTTCATAATCAAACTCATTTTTCTTAATTAAAATCTAAAATAATTAAGGACCTATTCAGTTAAACGACTTTTTTATAAAATCAATTAGCTTCTGAACCAAACAACCAACCTCTTTTAAAACAACCCCTACCCTTCGCGAGAAGGAAGAATGACATGGGGTTTGATTCCCATTCCACGGGATATGCCGGCAAGCCTATTCAAGCCTTCAACTATAAAAATTACTTTTTATTTGTATTTTTTTTATTTAAATCATTTTCTTTAATTATTTATCTTATTTTATTTCTTTGTCGCTTTACTGTGTTCCATTTTATTATTACTATCCTGTTATTTTTATTTATGTTATATTATGTGCAATTTCCTATGTTAGTGGCTAGAGGAAGGATCCCCTTTGTATGAGTTTTACTTTTTATTTATCTTTATCATTAATGTTCTGTATATCAATTATTTTGGGGATGTGTGCTCTCTCTAGTACTGATCTAGCTAGAGGAGAGACCCCTATTCATTTTATTTCCTTTATTTTTATTATTTTCATCCTATCATCCATATCATATTTTATCCATGTATCATTATTTAAATTGTTATACTTATTCTTATATGATTCAATATTTGTTCATTCTTACATAAAAAACTGATTTTAAAACCAAATCTAAATGCTTTAGCCAAGAGATAGAAAATTAAATATTTTTCTAAAAAATTTAAAGCCAAACTCACGGTCTTTGAATCCGGCTTTGGTTTGTAGGTAAAACTATTTCTCCACTAGCTTGAAATAATATTTTTATGGAGTTAAACAATATGGTTTCTTAATCACCTTTAAAACCCTCATTTTATAAAGATTAAGTGGCGGCTCACAATCACACAATGCACCTACACTATAAAAGATCGTATGAGTCTTCTCCTGTGAGTACCATGCACTAAACGAATGCTGAAACACACAATCCACCAAAGGAGTGTGGTTTCCTCGAGTCTTAAAATCTCGAGGTGCGCATCAAGGCATTCGGCTTGGGCCTCACATCTAATGACTCCACTTGGGAGATTCTATTTTTTTTCTTCAAAATTAAAACGAGGACTGTTTTTGGTATAAATCTACTTTTGGCTAAAATTTTCAGACAAGGTTTTTCATAAATCACTAAGAATGAACCCATATTTCTATGAAACCAAGGATTGAAAGTATCATCGAGTGAGCTTCCCTCTTTGGGACAACTTTGCCAATAGTGAAATCATCTACCCCAAGGCATACTCATTGATCCTTTCAGTTGGAATAACGAGGTTGCACGTAACTGTTGGACTCACGCAAATCTCTTAGATTCACATGTGGTTAGGTATATCACACCTCTAGTCGTTGGATAACATCTAAACCTCCAAAATTTATGTAATTATTAGAGTTGACCCTACGTCCTGTGTACTGTAATCTTGATTTAATCCTATCATCATGATACTATTTTCATTCGTAGATACATACATGCACACATCATGCCATCATGAAACTGACTAAAGCCAAATCTTTTCCAAAAACTAAACTAAAAAATACCCCAGATTTTGTCTTTTAAACCAAAGTCTACCTTAGCTATGCCAAATTACTGATACCCCATTTTCTTTTATCTACATTAAAGGTCACCATGTCCAATAACGAGAATGTACCCAACCCAATTATTGTTGATGCCACTACCCCTCAAGGCAACATTGATGCCATGCTAGCTAAGATCATAAGAAAATAAGATGAAACTTTCAAAAAGCAAGAATAAACTATGACCTCTATGCTCCAAGCCCAAGAATAAGCCACGATGGCCCAAGTTAGCATCTAGTTAACCCTTAATGTATATACGTCCTTTAATTCTAGATAAGAGCTCATGGTAGAAGATGTTACTCCAACTGCCATCGCTACAGAAACTGACCATGTGATTACTATGCTAATAGCCCCTCTCACGGATCCTTTCCAAAATGGGGCCTAAGACCATCCTTTCCTTAAAGTTATGGTTGAAAAGTATGAAGAGATACATAAGACTTTAAATACAATCAAGAAAAGAGATGAAATGGTGAATGTTAGATCCTTTAGCCTCTTTCCAAATGTAAGATTACCTCCGAAGTTTCAAATGCTTAACTTTGAAAAGTTTGATAGCACAACCTGCCCCAAAAACCATCTCAAAATCTATGATGGTGCCTTTCGCCCCTTGGGTATGCATGGTGAGCTCCCTGCTCAGCTATTCAAAAAATCACTTTTTGGTGCTGCCCTTAGGTGGTTTGTAGATTTGGATGATTCTAAAAAACATACATGTGAGTCTATTTATAATATCTTTGTAAAATAACATCATTACAATGTTAAGGTTAATGTACAAGAAGAGATCTAGAAACCACTAAATATAATCCTAAAGAAAAATTTTCCTTGTTCATTATGAGACGAAGGAAGAAAGCTTCACAAATAGTAACTAGACCGACATAATTCGAAAAAATTAAGATGGTTGTGAAAAATTTGCTCCCTGTACATCGAGACAGACTGATCACATAATACCTGCCAAGTTTCAAAGCTTTGATTGCTAATGCCTACTGCATTGAAGACATAATTGATGTTGGATGTATCAAGGTAGGTCCTAAGCATCTTCCATCCATGGTTTCTAGGTCTTCTATAATGATGAGTTACTATTTAAAGATTACCCATCAATCCATTCTAAAGATTATATAAAAGATGGACTCTTCAATGAAGTTGCATTCTTTTCTGATAAAGAGGAAAATACTGATCCTTCAACCTTGATCCAACCTACTACTGAGAAGCACAACAACTGGTCCATAAAAAAGAGTCTAGTCCTACTAGATTTTGAAGCTAAAAATTAAAGAACCCTATGAGTCAGAGTCAACTAAGTTTGAATTGTCAGTGTCTGAAACCTCTAAGTCATCTATGCCCTCTGCTTAAACCATCCCTCTACCAACTCAGGGCCAACCTTAACTATAGACGACTAAGGCCATCACCTAAGGCCCCATAATTTGAGAGGGCCCCATAAGTTAACTCTTTTATATTATATTTAATTTTTTTCATGTGTAAAATAATTAATATATTTTATTGATTCACTTTCCATATCAATTAAGAAATATATATATATTTTTAATTTTCAATAGTACAATCAACGACTAAAAGAGAAATTAAGGACTGTTGACTCTCCATTAATTTATTAATCATTAATTGGTTTATTTTTTGCATTTAAATTATAGTACATGTAAATAAATAATAAAAATAAAGTACAATTTAGTTTCCAATTTGTACATCAACAACCAAAAAAGAAATAAAAAAATGTTTTAGTTTCCCTTAATAGGGAAACTCTATAAAAATCTCTGCAACTTTGTTAAAAAAAAAAGAGACAAATTGGTTCTTAATTCTTCAATTTATATGCTTATTTTTAATTATTTTAAGTATAATTCTCCAACTCTCAATTATTTCAAGCATTTGATTACAAGCATCAACTTCTGGACAAGGTATTTTTTTTAAACTTTATATTAATATAATTAGTTAAATTTATTTATTTATTTCTATTGTGAAAGGTATTCGATTTAGTAGAATTATTAGCAAAAAAAAAAGTGATGAAATTCAATTTTTATGAGACTTAATGTATGATTATGGCTTTAGTTAAAATAAGGCTATTTTGTGAGACTCAATGTAGGATGCTTTTGCTCAAATTTTCGATTTTAAAGAGATTTACATTTTTATTCTTGAAATTATATTTTTAAAAAATTTTATATTTTATTATGATTTTAATTATCTTTATTATGTAATTTGTTAGTTTAAAATATATAAATTTTTTCTTTTAGGAATCAAGATAAAAGTTTTATAATTTTATATGGTCTAGCCGCCTAAGGCCCTATTTTATTTAAGGCCATGTATCTTTCCCCTTGTTCAATGAAAGGATAAATTTTCTTATTACAATCATGTTTCCTTATTCTCATTTAGTGTTCCAACTGCTGAATCTGAGTTTAATCAATCAAAAAAAGAGAATATAAAAATAATGTCAATAGATCAAATAACTAATGTTGTTAAAAAGCCCATTAACACTTCAAAAACAACATTCATTGCATTTACATGCTCAAACAAGTCTAATACAGAGACAAGCATTAAAAGTTCAGAGATTACATCACATGGAAGCTAGTCTCAATCCAAGCATCACCATCCATAAGATTCTAAACTATCAAGATTACAAGCCTATCAAGTAGAAACGAATGAAGGTAGAATGGTCACTCTCAAATCAAAGAAGTGGTTTCCAAATAGCTACAACATGGGTTTATCAAGCTAATCAACTAACATTCTGGTGGCCATCGACCACTTCACGAAGTTGATAGAAGCTACACCTTTTCAAGTCCTTGACTCGAAAAAGGGTCACACAATTCATCAAAAGAAATATCATCACAAGGTATGGTGTTCCTTTCTAAATCATCACAGAGAGTGGTTCTCACTTCCAAAGTGAAGTTGTTTCTCTTCTACAAAAGGAGAAAGTTCAAAATCACAAGTCTTCTCCTTGCAGACCATAAACTATTGGAGCTGCCAATAAGGCTCTCAAACATTCTCCAGAAAATGATCAACAAACACAAATGTTGGCATCTCCACTTGCCAAATGTCCTCTTGAGTATAGAACCACATTCAATTCAGTGACAAAGATAACACCTTACTTACTAATCTATGGAATGGAAGCAGCCCTACCCATAGAATTGGAAGTCCAATTTGTCCGAATCCTCCAAGAGAGTCAAATCAATGAAACTGTTTGGAAACAGACATATTTTAATCAATTCAACATCATTGACAAGGAGTGCATGGAATCCTTTCATTAAGCTTAGAACTACTAACTCAAGCTTGCAAGGCACTTCAACAAAAGGGTTAGAGACAAAAACTTGCACGGAGGTGACCTGGTCCTAAAAACAAAATCAGACAACCCACATTAGATCCTAAAGAAAAATTCAGACCTTCCTGGAGCAGTCCATTCATCATAAAAAAGATCATGCCTGGTGGAGGTGTTATCCTGATAGACATTGACTGCAATGAGTTCAATCATCCGACCAATCTGAATCAACTCAAGCGATACATTTTTTGAGATTTGCATTTGCATCAACATCATCATTATTATAAGAAGAACTACGTGGACTTGATTTTCAAAATTCATGTTGTATTATATTCTCAATTTCCAAATTCATTGTAAAGAGATACGTACGCAACCTCATAGGTACGATCCAAAGCATTTAATAAAATTCAAAGTTTCCTCATTTCATTTCATATGGGCTATTTTATGTGCATGCATCTCATCTGGGCTCTTTAATGTCCATGCAAAAATATATGAGAAATTCAAAAAAAGAATGAAACCCCGCTAAGCTGAAAATCCAAGTGGGCAACTTAGGCAAAAGTTAAGGTACAACTTGGTAGACTGAAAACTGAAAAAACAGTCTAGAAAATAATCAAGTTAGCTCATTAAGTTGAAAAATCGAAAGGGCGACTTAGGAAAACAATTAGAGCTCAAACAAATAATTCATTTTACTTATTCACCTTTTGGAACACGAAAAAGGGAACTTTGATTCTCAAGCACATCATTCTTCATCTATTAAAAGGGTGTAACAATCCCTAGTGGATCTCCGAAGTAAAAATGACAAGTCACTCACCTTTTATCCTTTATACATGTCTCAAACATAACAATTCCCCAAGGAAGCCAACCTCATCCCGAGCAAATCTCTCTCAAGCATTAACATTTCCTCAGTGAAAATCAGATACAACTAAACCCTCAAAGGAGTCAATAATGATACTCCCCAAGCGGAGTTAAATAATACAAAGTCAATCACAAATCTCCAGTGGAGCAATAACCACTATTAAGACTAAGCAGTAACTTGACCAAAACTGGCTCAACTATAGACTTCCCTTCACCTTTCCAGAGTATCAGCCAAACCACTTTTGCAATATCTTCAACCATTCGAGCAAAAGCATAGGCCCTTTACCTACTGCCAAATGAGCATCATTATTTAAACCTTTGAATATCATAGCCATGGCAGACATGTTCATCATATCACCTTCTATGTCACTCAAACCCTTCTCACTAAGTTGAAGCAACCAATTCACAAAGGCTTTCCAACCTCGGGCTCTGAAAATAACAAATTCTTCAAAGTTAGTAACAAGTATAAACACATGTCCCATTAAGTCCCAAGCACTGAAAAGTACCAATCAGTCTTCATAACTAGAAGCACCAACCCTATATAGCCCGAGGTTGATTCTCTTAACCTTGTTCAGGTTATTGCATCACCCTCACATTACGTGGTTAAAATATATCTCTTTTGTGAGGGAAATGGGCACAAATGGGATTAAAAAGGGTGAGTTTTATAGGTTTTTTTAGGTCCTATATCACGTCATTTAACGATAGGCTCATGACCTTCCACATGGCTCATGAGCTAGACCTTGTGACATTGCATTATGCTATTGCCCTAGACAATGTCTTAAGCCTCTTCCACATGGGTTGCCATATGAGCCGTGAGCTAGGTCATGTGAAGAGTGCTTATGGTTTTGCCTTAGACATTACCTAAATTGTATTCACATGATTTGGTACACAGGCTATGATCTAGCCCCTATGGAAAGGCAATTAAGCACATTAAGGGGTAGAATGCACCATTCTTACCTATGGTTCATGCCATGAGTTTTGGGACCTCCCGTGGATAGAACCACTCACTTTTTCTTGATAAATTCTACTTGAAAAGACCTACAAAACTTTCTGGTAAAGCATTATACCCTTTTTTACTCAAGAAAAATAATAAAAATTAACTAAAACTTAAAAGAAATGGATTAAACTTAAAACTAGTTGATTGCCTCCCAACAAGCGCTTCATTAATGTCGTCTTAAGTGGATGTTGGGTAGGGCTTCATCACCCTGCCTTAGATACATCATCCTTCTTGCCATGAAATCTAAATTTTTCTAGCTCTAAGTATGCCAAAATTATTTGCTTCTACTGATGGCATACTGATTGGACCACTGGACTCAAACAGGTCCGACCGTGCAAAATCTTACATGGTTTTATGGGTTTGATTACTATTTCCACAATCCATGTTTACCTCAGGCACTTCCACTTACACTTCAGTACCCTCCTTTGATTCTTAGATTGAACCATTGTCCTGCACTTCTGAAATTTGAGGGTCTCTGGCAAAAGCTTACTCCCTTTCTTGCCTTTATCTTTTTAAGGTCCTTTGTAATTTTGGATCTTAAGGAACTAAATATGTGGAGTTAGCTCTTGTCATGCAAAGGTACCTGAAATACAACATAAAGAGTCAAATAATTAAATAACAAGAAAATAATAGCTAAATCAATAGTCTTAGATTTATTGTTAATGTTGATCATTTTTGGACAAAATCATTAGCAATGACACTAAAATCTTGATGCACGCTAACCGCAACATGGGCAAGTACATGGGGTCATACCAAGTAGTAATCAGATGAGTCCCGGTATCGTTCTCCTAAGGGATTAGTCTTTAGGTCAAGCACTAACTGACTCTCCTTAACTATTGTTTAACAATCAATTAAGGATGATTTTTGAATCAATTTTAAAACTAAAATAATAAACTTAAGCTAAACTAAAATACTAAAACCTGAAAATTTTACAAACTTTATAGAGAAATAATAAGATATCAAGGTGTCTACCTAGATTTTGACTTACTTTAACTAGTAGAGCATAATCAAATAACAACTCAATTAAGTTTCATTCAACAATTGGGTATTCCACAATATAGAAATAACCCTTTATCTAGAGGCTAAATCCCTAATTTCTAAGTAATAGATAAAGAATCTCTTCTCAAACCCATTTAATTAGAAAAAGCATGGAAAGTAAGGAATAAGTTAAACCCTAGGAGTTTATGAGTCTATCTCTAGCAAACATAAATATCCTATGTGTTTAAGAGTATTCAAAGCCCAATCGTTCTATCCCTAGACCAGAAAGAATAACATAACCATACAAGCAAGCATGCCTTTCCAAGTAAAGTTTAGAAATATAAATCAAAAGCACAAATTGATAAAGGAAATAAATTTCATTGAGTAAAATAATTGATTAATCTAGATAAAATAGTTAAAGCTTGTCTAATCTAGTTAGACAAAGAATGATTTAGTTCATAATGATGAGAAAAAATATAAAAGAAAAGAAAAGAAGAAGAAACTATAAAACCCATGAATGATTCTAGCTTAATCCTCTTAATCTTTGAAGTTCTTACCCAAACTTGGATGAAAAAGATCATCTCAACGTTGAAATTCCTTCTTTAGTCTGGAAATTCTCTGGTCTTGGGGCTCCTAAGGTTTTATGAAGCTCCTAGGTCTAAAAGTCCAATATGCTTCCCTTATCGAGCTAAAAACCCTTTTATAGGGAACTTTCTAGGCATCACACAGTTTGGCTGACGGCTTGTGAGCCAACTTGTTCCAGAAAAGGTGTACAATTTTCAATCTAGACTTAAAATGGATAATAGCTTAACATGCTTCTACACGATTTGCCACACAGGCCGTGTGGAAGGTGCTTAAGTTACTGTTTCCAATTTGTCTTACTGGATGAGGGTAGAGGCTTAAAGGGGTTCCACATAGGTCGTGAGGCAGACCATGTGGCAGTCTAGGAATTTCTACTTACTCCGTTTCTTTTTTTTTTTGCATTTATTTTTGTGCCAAAATCCTGTTAGATTGCTAAATAGCTCTTGAAATTGGTTAAATTTCAAATTGTACTAGAAACACATTAAAACAAGTAAATTAAATTCAATTTGATAATGAAAACAACAAAAAAAGAGAGAGGAAAATGGATGTATAATAGCTAAATATCAATTCTACTTTCATAATAGATAATAATAAATCCTACATAAAATTTTACATGAGAGGTGCTGAGAGGTCTACGGAAATGGCTAGATTAGGTTATGAAAATGATGGTCATGAGGATGTTGCCATTAGTTTGGATATGAATGCATTTTGGGAAAGCTTGATTAGAAAATTTCCGATTTTAAATGCCAATTCCACTAAGATTAAGAACATTCGACTTAGGGTAATTCACAAGATTTTAGCAAGCACTTTATTTGTTAGAGGCAAAAGTTCATAAAAAGTGACAAAGGGGAGTTGTTTATCATATGGTGTCGTAAGAACCAACAAAAGGTCAATTTTGACTGGGTCTTGGTTGACAATATCATTCACTTCCTAAGCCTAATAAATAGAAAAATCTAATATGGCTAGGCCATTACTACCACTGCCACCATCCTTGGATGATGAGTAGTTGGACGTTAAATACTATATGAAGTCTAGGATGGATAGCCAAATCGATATCTTCACATGAAAGAGGATGGGTATGGCAGAAAAACATGGTCCGATATGGATGTTGGCTCAAGATGCACCTCTGGGGGACCCTAATAAAATCATTGATGAAGAAATAGAATACTAGATTGAATAAAATTAAGACTTTGACTAAGAGGAAATTGAAGAGTAGGAGTATATATCAATGAGAGAGTTGATTGTTAGGATTTTCAACCATTTAGGCTATAAGGATGATGAACTTTGAAATGAATTGGGTGGGTAACATAGAACCATTGAGAAAAAGCAAGATGAACTTTTTAGTTTAGTGATGAGAGCCATCCAACATCTACCATAGGTCATTGTTTGGATACTTAGACCTTCCCACCTTACATTAGCATGCTTAATCCTATTTGTTATTTCATGTTTATGTCATTGATACATTTTTCCTTCTATTGTCTCATCTATGGTGTTATGTGTGAGTACTTATTTGAGTTATTTTGGATATTTGGTACTTTTATTTAGTTTGCTTTTATTTGGACACTTGTATGGTTCACATTCACACAACTTAATTATACCTTGAATATTATGTTAGTTTATTCAATATTATATTTAAACTATTTTCACTAAGTTATTATTATTTTGGTTTCAATTTTTTTTGTGTTGTATTGTGCCTATTAGTGTTTATAATGTCTAGAATGAATATTTTGCTTTTGTTAAATGATATGTTTGTAACTACCCTTTTTGGTTAATGACAAAAGGAGAGAGAAAAGATGAAATTTTAGGGATAAAT
>CAOJBK010595307.1:0-21129 GCA_948294925.1 Codiaeum variegatum | reverse complement strand
AAAAAACACATATCCAAATGTTCTTTTGTGTGTCTCAGTATCACATGTCCAATCACTGTCAACATATCTTACCAATTTGGAATTATCAAAATTACTATAGAATTCTACAATTTCTTGTACCATTGAGATGATGTAGGATTCTCTTTGCTGCTTATAAGTGTGAGTGGTATGATTTCTCCATAAAATGACTTATTAACCCAACTCCATAAATAATATTAGGTCTAGTAGATATCAAATAACATAGGCTACCCATTATACTCTTGAAATAAGTCGGGTTCACTAGTTCTCCACTACCTTCATTTTTCATTTCCACACATTGTGCAACTAGAGTTTAGATTGGATTAGGTGCATTCATCTGAAATTTTTGTAAAATATCAACAACATATTTCTTTTATGAAACAAATATGCCATTATATGTTTGTTGTACTTCAATGCCTAAAAAAAAGACATTAATCCCATATCAGTCATCTCAAATTGTTGAGTCATGGCCTCATTGAATTCAATAAATATTGCTTCACTATTTCCTTTGAACATCAAGTCATCAACTATAAACATAATATTAATAGGTCATTATTAGCTTTTGACTTGATATATAATGTATGCTCTTGAGGAAATTTCTGAAATCAATTCAGTAGAAAGTAGTATTAATCCGAGAATACCAGGCATCAGGTGCTTGTTTTAAGCCATATAAAGCTTTTTTGAGATGTAGGACTTTGTCCTCATCTCCTTTCTTTATGAAACTAGGTAGCTGTTCAATTAAAACTTCTTATTTTAATACACCATAATGTTGATTTCACATCCATCTGATGTATTTTCCATTTATTTTGGGTTGTAAGAGAAAAAAAAACCGAATTGTAGCAAATACAATAAAGTAATAAGTTCCTAGATTTTACATATAGCTCTTAACCACCAATTTAGCCTTATAATGATTGACTTATCCATCAAGTATATACTTCATCTTATACATCTGTTTGACTCTAATTGGCTTCTTTTCTTTTCGTGAAGATGTAAGCTCCCATCTTTCATTCTTCTCAATTAAACGGATCTCCTCATTCATGGCTTTAATCCATTTTTCATTTGTTGCAGTATCTTTATATGAAATTGGATCACAATATGTAAATAAACAAAAATTTATAAGAGATTCATCTATCATCTCATCATTATCATCATCTTTAGTCACCATAAAATCTTTTAATTGTGTTAGTGTGACATGAGTTCTTTGAGGGTGTCCTAAAGGCCTTGTATATGTTGTTGTGGTATAAGTCTCAACTTTTGATGTTGGACTGCTTCTTGGTAACTGAATATTTAAATACGATTCAATTATTAATACTTATTGAAGTCCATGGGCCCGTACACAAGTGGGCTTATAAATGAGCATGTGTTAGAACTCACTTGCACAAAACCAATTGGCTTTTGCTAAGTTTAACACCTATTCATTTATAAGCCCTTTATTTATTTTGTAATCTTCCGATGTGGGAATGATTTCCCAACACGCCCCTTCAAGTGCAACCGGGCTTGGCAATGTGGCCTAACACCAACGGCCAGTTGACACTTGCTCACAAATGGACTGACTAACATATCCTGTTTAGGATCGGTCCGGACTGAATTATCATCAGTCCAACAAAGGGGACTTGAACATGGATCCCAAGATCTAGCCCATTTAGGCATGAAGCTTTGATACCATATTGAAGTCCATGGGCCCGTACACAAGTGGGCTTATAAATGAGCATGTGTTAGAACTCACTTGCACAAAACCAATTAGCTTTCTCTAAGTTTAACACCTATTCATTTATAAGCCCTTTATTTATTTTGTAATCTTCCAATGTGGGATTGATTTCCCAATAATACTTAATTAATAATGACATTTGTTTCCATGTCATTATTTTCATTCCATTGCCATGCTTCATTTTCAATAAAGTGAACATCTCGGTTTATGATCACCTCTACTGTGTCTTGATTATATAACTTATAATCTTTTGTCACATCACTATACCTAATAAAGATACATTTTTTACTTTTATCATCTAACTTATTCCTCTTTTCATTTGGTACATGGGCGTATCCAACACACCCGAATACTCGTAGGTGGGATGGATCTAGTTTATTACCACTCCAAGCCTCTTCTAGAGTCTTTTCATGGAAACGTCTTGTTGAACACCTATTTAACAAATAAATAGCATAAAAAATAGCCTCCAACCAAAAAGGCTTTGGCAATTGCTTATCCTTTAACATGCTTCTGGATATCTCAAATATTGTTCTATTTTTTCTTTCTTCTATACCATTATATTAAGGTGTATAGCTAGCTGTTTATTGGTGTTGAATCCCTTCTTTCTTACAATAATGATTAAATTTATTTGATGTGAATTCTCTTCCTCTGTGTGATCTTAAAGTCTTCAAGGAAAATCCACATTGTTTTTTAGCAAGTGCCTTGAATTCTTTGAACTTGTTGAAAGCTTCAGATTTTTCTTTCAAAAAATAAACTGAAATCTTCTTGGTCCAATAATCTAGGAAAAGTAGAAAATACCTTTTTATTCTTGATTGATTCTACCTCAATAGGTCCACATATGTCTGTGTGTACCATCTCTAATGGTTGATTGACATGTCTTGATTTGCTAAAGGGAAATGGGTCTTGATGGTGCTTTTCGAGAATACAACTTTCACATTGGCTATTAGGAACATCAATAAGAGGGAGGCCTCTCACCATTTCTTTTTATGCTAGTAACTTCAATCCTTGAAAGTTCAAGTGACCAAACCCGAGATTCAACAACCAACTACTATCTTAAAACATGCCTATAAATTCACTATAATTCTCATATAAAGAGACAATGGAAACATGCAATCTTTGTCATTTTGACCTTTGGAATATTTTTATTATTTTTACTTTTACTGTTGCAAACTCCATCCTTGATTTGAATTTTGTGCCCCTTGTTTGGAAGCTGACCCCTGTGTTTAACATATTCCAGTATAGACTAGGTACATAAAATACATCAGCAATAGTAACATTAGTGCCATCCTTTGACTGAATTCTAATGTTACCTTTACCCATCATAGGAACTTTATATTTGTTCCTAAAATTTACTTCTCCTCGGATGGATTCATCCAAACTTGTGAATAATTCCCTCTTTCTAGTCACGTAATTACTGCATCATGTATCAAGAAATGAAACATTTCCAGTTTCTATGTCTGTACCTTCTTTATAGGCTAAAACTAAAATTTTCTTGACTTATGATGCATTTGCTTATTCTACTCATTCACCTTGTAACTTGGTTTGGAATTCAGATGTAAAATTACTGAACTTGTTACATCTATGACATTGAATTTTTGACTTGTCATGTATAGAAGTTATCCTTCCACCTAAAGAACTACTTTCTCCAACCTTTGTTTGAGATAAAATAATTTCCTCTTCCTCAACTACAGCCACATCTATGACCTCTACTATAATATCCACCTCGATTAGTTAAATTTGCATTGCTTTACAAAACATGTTCTAGGATGGAATTATTGATCAGTTGGTTCATTCATTGATCATGTGAGTACAAAGAACCTAGTAATCTTTCAATAGATAAATTTGATAGATCTTGGCCTTCTTCAATAGTTACTACAACAAAATCAAAATTTTCCGTTAAGGATCGCACAATTTTTCTACTACTCTTTGATTACTTATTTTTTCACCATTGATTTGAAACTATTGACAATGGCTTGAGCACGATCAAAGTGAGTTAAAATGGACTCTGAGTCATTCATGCATAAAGACTCAAAATCAACTCGAAGTGTTTGCAAACAAACTTGTTTGATATGATCATCAGCTTTAAAGGATTTTTACAGAATCTCCCATGCAACTTGTGATGTTTATGTCATTGACAGTTTTTGAAATATCGATTCTTCCACGACTTGAAAAATGGCATATAAGGCCTTTTGATCCTTTCTCCGTGCTTCTAATAATGAATCTTTCTGCTCCTTACTAACTAACTCAAATGTAATTGAGTCTATAACATTGATAAAACCTTTCTCCACCATGTTCTAGAGATCTTACGAGTGAAAAAATACTTTCAACTGGACAGACCTATTATTATAATTTTTTCCGTGCAATTTTGGAAGGTGCATCTGGAATGAATTGCATGATACCATATTTAATTTTAAATTATTTTATGGCCAACTTGACACCAAAAGTCATTTTCTCTCTAATCTTTTTGAGTATCCAAATTTTTTCTTATACTTGTCATGAAAAGTAATTTTTCCCTCTATACTTGTTATTTTTTTACAATATACCCCTTCACACTTGTTAAATTGCACACATGTGATTGCTCCTTGAGGGGTTATATTGTAATAAAAATGCAAAATATAAGGGGTAAACTATACATTCGAGACAACTATAGGGGGGACAAATATGATCGTTGAAATGGTTTGGGGGGAAAATGGCTTTTCATGACAAGTATAGGAGGAGATTTATGCATTTTACCTTATTTTATTATTCTGTCTCTAATATCAAATGTTAGATTCAGAATTTGCACATTCCTAACACTTAAAAGAAAAAAAAAATAATATTTGAGGAGAAGAGAAAGATATGAGAGAAAATTTTATAAGAATACTCTGTGTTTTTATTGATTTTTTTAAATTACAATTGTTTGCCTTTTTATAATGCTTTCAAAAAATAAAATTAACAATGACTAAAATTAAAAAGAAATTACAAGCACTAATTCTTTATATTGAAACAATAATTTTTTAAAAGTATATATTTTTTTTGTTCAAGTTTGTTTTTCAACATAGTCACCTATAAAAGTCTCAGTTGCTTCTATTAGATGATTGAAACAAATTGCATACATATCTAACCGTCTATGGGCATCCATTAAATATTCCCATTAATAAGCCATTTATTCAATTAGATGCATGATAATTTATCTTGTAATCATCAAAATATATTGCTTGATTTGTAGTGAGAGATATGAGAGCTATGCAAATGAGAGATGTTTTGAGAAATAAGTTTTCTAGCTTAAGTATTAGACGTCTGAGATTATGATAGGTAGTAGATTAGATGATTAATAGATACATAAAAGTAACATAGAGAAATAGACATAAAGATTTATGCTGGTTCAACACTAATGCTTGCATCTAGTCCTTAAGGATCACATCTTAGGAGTTTTACTATTTAAGCTTTATTCAACTTGGCTAGAGAAAACCTTACACTCACTCCATCAGGAATTGACCATCCTATTTTGACTTCAAAGGTCAAAATTAAATATCTTTGACCACTATTTTTTTTAAAAATATATAATATTATAATAAGTAAATTATATCATAAGATTTATTTTTTAAATATACTTTCATAAAATTATATTTTTATAAATTTTTTATAGCATAAAATAATAAAAAATTATGATCAAAGTATCAACTAGGAGATTGTAAAAAGTCAAATTGGATAGTCAATTTCGGATAGAGGGAGTAATAATCTATTTTACTTTAGACACCTAACCTAGAAGAGTCATACCCACTCTTCTATATCCCTCAAAATTTTATTTAGGCTTTTGAAAAGCTCTTACCTACTTGCGAGTATAAATGAACCTCCCGTAGTCTTTTGAATGATCGACTGTGACATTTATAGTTCAACCAACAAACTTACTTAGGAACCTTTACAAATTGAGTTTTAAAGAATACAAAGATAAAACTAAAAAAAAATCCTACATGAATCAAACTTTGAATATAAAGGAATTTGAATAGGAAAGAATTTAATGCAATCTCAAGTTAAAAATGGAAACTAGATAGCTCACTTGAGATATATGAATGATGAATAGAATTCTTTTACTTGAATATGATGCAAAGAGATTTAATGCCTTTCAAGAAAATAATTTAGACATAAATGCACTTCTTTAAATTTTTCGAGTTAGAAACTTTTCTTTATCATCAATGCTTGAATCCACCTTCTTAAATGTAAAATGGTTGGTATTTATAGAGAAAGTTAGAAAAGTATGTTTGCTAAAAGCATTTTTAAAAATTATGATATGATTTAAATCTAACAACTCTTTTTGTTTGAAAATACTACCTAATAGTTCTTTTCCTAGATGTCCGTCACACAAATTTAACAAGCTAATAGAAAAAAAAAATAGTAGTTTGTTAGCACAAACAATGGCTTTTTGCCGAATGACAAACAACTAGCAGTTGGAATTAATTTTGTCTATTCAGATGTGAAAAGGCAAGGATATTTTTAAGTGAAAAGACAAAAGGATATTCTTCCTTAAAATTTAACTTCTAGAGCGATCAATCTTCTAACCAATTTAATGAATATATTTAGAAAATTATACTTTTAGACTGATAAATCTTCTAACCATTTTAAAAATTATGCTTGCTTTCAATTCCAAAAGAAAATAGCCTCTTTATTAATTTCTCTGAAATTTTAATATTCTCATGGCATGATAGTAATTCTAAATTAAATTATAAAATTGAACTTAATAAAAATATACAATAACTAATATGAATTAAATAAAATGTATTTAGTGAAACTTTTAGTCATTCTTTGAATTTGTATAAGAGGTAAAAGATGGATTACTTGGTGAAAAAAAGAAAATAGAAAAAGGAAATAAATCATTTAGAATGTCAAAAGATTTTTTAGCTTTTAAAAATTGAAATTCTAGAGGTTGGAGTGGTCCTCAGTGATGCATTTTTTTTGTAAGTGTCCATTGCAACATCTATTATATGATTTGTAGGAGCTATTACACTATTTGCGGCCTGATGTGCATGATTAGCATGAGTACGTTCCATTTCATCCTTCTTTAAGTTGGAGGTAGATATATAATGGACTTCAAGCTTATATAAAAAATGAATAAAAGGAATCTTTGGTGAAGGCTTAGTAAATATATTTGCAACATGATGAAAGTTGGAATATAGTGAGTGATGAATGCTCCAAAGGAAACCATTTAATGAAATAATAACGAATCTCTATATGTTTACTACATGTATAAAAATATGATTTACGGTCATATGGAGAGCACTCTTATTGTCATAAAAGAGTTGAAGAGTGTCAAGAAGTCCCATACTGGCTTAGTTACGATGGTAGCTATTGACCTATATTTAGCTTTAGAGATTGAGTAGGAAGTATTAGGCTATTTCTTTGAAGACTACAAAATACAATTTGCACTTAGATAAATACAAAAACTATTTATGCTTCTTATAGTATCTAAGCAAACTACCTAATTAGCATCACATAAACCATATAACTTAAAAGACCTTTAGGTTATGAATTGTATTACATAATCTATGATTCCCTTTATTAAAGTAAGTCAAATATGTAAATTTGAAAAGACCATACAAATCATGTAAAAAAGCATACATCATCTCTGACCAATCATGTAAAGGCTACTATGAAACATATAACAAATCAAAGAATGGGTATTCACCATAAAAATCATGCATTATCTTCAACTAATCTTGCAAATGCTACTCTATATCATACGACAAATCATGCAATAGATACTTTCCATAAAAGTCATGTAATATATATGCCAACAACTACAAATTCAAATGAGATGATTCATGATATTTTAATGTAATTCAATCATCTTAAAATGGTATACTATATTATAAACTATCTAAATGATAGCTTTTTCCTTTTAGTACATAAATTCCTCTTTGTAAACATTATATAAATTTGAATAAAAAGAACTTTCAACTTGTATTGGATGAGATTTGATTTCAAATGCTTTCTTATTTTTCTTTATGATATTAGAGCCATTATGATATAAGAGAGTTCTTTCACTTCCACGAATGGTCTCAACAATTTTATTTGAATGCATCCAACTTTGTTACTCTTGAACTAACACTAGATAATTATCCATTATGGCATGAACAAATCTTAGCTCTTGATAATGTCAAGACATGGTGGGCCTTTTTATAGATGAGAAAAAAAAGCTAAACATCCACAACACATCCAAAAGTGAAAGAGAAATAAAAAATTTATCAGATGATTATATAAAATGGTGAAAAGAAGATTGTTTACTACGTGGGTGGATCATCGGGACACTCCCAAAAGAAGTTTCTATGCCTTGTTATTATTCTAGATATATCACAATCTATTTAGCTTGCACTAAAAAAAATGCCTAAGATTAACATGAATGTTAATCTACACTTTGGTAAAAGCTCGCATATCTCAGAAAAGATCTCAATCAAACTTTGGATGAATACTTAAGAAAGTTTAAAAATATTTATGATACTTTTGCCATAATAGGCAACATAATCCTTGAAAAAATAAACTTTACTCATTACTTACAAATCTTGGTCCAAATTATAAGTCATTCATAAAAACTTAGCTCAAACCTTTTAGGCCGACTTATTCAGAGGTAATATCTCTCTTCTAAGGGTTGGAATAAAGGAATTCCTAGATTAAAGCAACAATTGTGCCAAATTATGCTTTTTTATGGACAATGTAATCAAAGTTAATGATAACCATATAATAATCATAATCGATAAAACAACCAGTTTAAATCTAAAGGTAGAGGTTTTCAAGCTAATGATAACATTTTTCAATAATTGGGCTATGCAACAAATAATACTATGAACGCATGATTAGAGAAAAAAAAAGAATAATCATGGATTGCAGCCTGCATGACCTCAACCTCAAGGTAAGCAACATAATATAAACATTGAAAGACATATATGTCAAATCAAATGTTGTCAAATTTATAGAAAAAATTGGTCATATTTCCAAAATTTGCTAGAGCTTTCCAACTAAAAAAGATGAGTGCACACAAGCACTTACAAGTCTAACATTAGATACATTTATCCTAGACATGAAATGGACAACCCACACAGGTGCTTCTAACCATATAACCATAGATGCAACTATGGTTCATAAACTTCATAAATATATTGGAAATGATTTTTGGTAATGGGTTTGCCTTAAAGCCATAGAGGATATGTTAGCGTTAAATGGTACAAATGTATTATTTTTATGTGATATTTTAGTCACCCCATAACTAACAAGGAATTTACTTTCAATAAGAATGAAAAAAATGTTATCCTTTGAATTGTAATTTTCTGATAAAGTTTTTTCTATTAAGGAAAATGAGCAATAGGTTGAATCTTATTAATTGGTCATCATAAGAGGGATCTCTATGTTCTTTCCACACTAAATGAAGCACACTTCTCTAATAGATAAAGAGTTAGATTTAAGGATCTCTAGCATCAACACCTTGAATATCCACAACACTTTAGTATTGGACTAACCATCTCATTTACCACTAATTTTTGGTTAACTTTCAGTTCTACCCAATTCTTTTTTAGCTTTCAAAGTAGGTAGCTAACTTTTTGACCACTTTCAAATCTACTCAATAGGAGCTTACCAAAAGTTGGTGGCAGATGAGATGATTTTTCCCTTTAGTATTCAACTTTTTATTATCAATAGATCTTATTTTGAATAATGAGAATGAATCCATTTATGAAAGTTATCGATTTGTTAAGATGTCATTTTCTTCATTTTATTCTTATAGTAGTGGAATTTTTCAAACCATTCTTTTTGATATTAAAGGATTGACCCTAATTTTATATCTAGTTAAATTTCATTTCTATGATTTGTGTTATTAATGGTTATTCTTATTATATTTGGTTGATTCATATTTATTCTAAATTTGATTTTGTTGATGTATATTTAGCCTTTGAAAGCTTTGCAAAACTTGAATTTGAGAAGAAAATAAAAATCTTTTACTTTGACAATGAAGGTGAATTTGTAAACAAAAGACTTGCTTCTCACTTTCAACAACAATAAATTATTCATCAAATATTGTCTCCCCATACACTAAAACAACATGAACAATTAAATATTGATGCCATATTATTTAAGAACTTGGATGACCATTCTCTTCATTGTGGAATACCAAATCTTTCATGGGTTGAGGGTTTTACTATAACAGTATTCTTAATAATGCATTTCACTTTCATCTTTAATTAACTTTGATACTCTATATTATCATTTACATGGTTCACATCCTAACTATATATTATGTGTGTTTGGTCTATATGCTATCTATATACTTGAGACATTAGAGGAAATAAATTTGATCTTAAAATTTTTTCTTGTATTTTTATTGACTATAGTTATAAGATTATTGATATTTTGATACTAAATCACCTAAGAAGTTCATTTTAAGGCATGTTCTTTTTTGATGTATGCATATTTCCTTATAAAACTATTAATTCCTCATCATAAGGTGCTGAAAGTTGCTTAAATTTTTTTTCAGATAATCCAACATCTATATTTAGACCCAACTCATAATTGAAGATCACTCCATGAAACCTAAATATCAAATCATGCAAACTTGGGATTAAACCATGCATAATGAGGATCTGCCTATGGAGACTAAGAATTAAACTGCGCAAATTAGGGATCATATAATGCAAAATGAGATCTGGTCTATGTAAAATAAGGATTTAGCTAGTGCAAATTGAGAATTAGACTATGCATACTAGGGCTCCAACCAAACTGATCCAGTACTTCTCAATAGAAAAATAGATGACAATCTTCCTATTTAAGTACTAAGCGGCAAAATATTCTATCCTCTCAGGCCCAAACATAATTATGAGATGGTCTCTCAACCAAATTTGAAATCAAGAAAGAAGTCAGAAAAATCCAAAAAGCAGCTAGTAAAGCAGAAAACATACATGCTTATAGCAAAATAGGGATGGTGGTCCAAGGTTCGCTTGAATTATAATGACAATTAAGACTTAGCAATGTCTTAGCCAAAATCATCCAAACAATCAACTTACCTTCACCCATCTAGGGTATTAGCTCAACTAATCTTGCATCAACCCAACCATTTGGGCAAATAAAAACATAACCAACTGTCAAGAAAAATGCATATTCTCCCACTTATTTTTAAGATAATCATCATCTTTTAGGCCCTCATCCTTGAAAAGCATCATGGCCATAATAGACAGGTTCACCAAATCACCTTGCATAACTGCAGGTGCATTTTGCACACTCAAGTATAAAAGCTTTTTGATGAATTAAAATAACCTACTCTCTCTATTGGAACAACCAGGCTGGCATTGGGGTTAGATCCCAATAAAGTAAAGAATTACTCAAAAGTCGGGACATCTCATCAATGCTAGTCCTGGACTTAAAAACATGGTAAATTGGATCCCAAAAATATACAGGTGTTCAAAAATACCCAGTCGATCTTGACACCACTCAATATCAGCAAAGCACTAACACCATATTTCACAAGGTTGATCTGCACCATCCATGCATCACGTGACTAAAATATGGCTCCATCTATGAGGGAAGTTAAAATGCTATTTTTTCTTATTGAGCAGAGGACCAAAATTAACTTTTTTTTTTGAGTAAAAATGATGTTTGTATTTCTTGAATATATAGTGGCACAAAAACTAAGATGGAATAGGACCTGAAAGCTTGGACATGAGTAAAAGCTCTTACGCATGAGCTAGAGCCCTTGCATATGGGAAGCCCCTCTAGTGCATGCACTAAACCTCTGGCTCATGCACCAGCTCTCTCACCGCACGTGAACTCCTGCAATATACGATTCAATCCACTATCTCTCAAATTTCATTTAAAAAGGACCTTTTTGAGTTATATTCTCAAAAGTTAATTTCTTTCCATGACCAAATTGTAAATAATTTCAAAAGATCAAAATAAAATTTTATAAGAAAATCATTTTGAATACAAATATCCTTTTTACACAAATAAAAACCTATGATGGGCCATATCAAACTCAAAATACAACATGTATAACATCTAAACATTAGTATCCTCATCATTGTCATCCTAAGACGGGGCCCTATTGCTGCTCGTTTCTCCTCTACTTGCACACCTCTGAACCATGCAAGGCTCCCTCTACTGTCGGATGCATGAAATCTCTATAAGGTGGAGGCTAAATCATGGTATGCTCACCCCAACAAGTTGTAATGATAGATAAAAGCTGTTGTAGGCACCTGAAAAGACAAACATAGGTAAAAACACCATGTGATAGAAACAATCATGAAAATAAGGTTCATTACTAACCTCTACCTGAAAGTCTAGACCAAGTAGAGGAAAACCATATAAAAACTTATCACTAATATGGTGAATGGATACCTCACTATTAGTATGGGCATAAGGCACAAACTCTCCCATGTGAGGAACACTTCTATAAGGAAACCTCGATCTTGCCGGCATTGATGTGCTCCTTCTTAATGAGGTAATATTGAGGGTAGGATCACCTTGGAAAGTAGGTTAAAATGATTGACCTCTAGAGCGACGTTTGGGGGCATTAGCTATCAAAACCTCTTAAGGGGCACCCTAAGCTAAGGGAAATGGAGGCCTACCCCTCATTAACTGAGTGGCAATAAACTCTACATATGGCATCCCCACTAAAAAAAAAAATCCTAATGAGCCTTCCTTACCCTACAGAAAGCCTCATAAGGCTTATCCTCTAAATCCTTCATAACAGAAAAAGGATCAGTTGGTACCATCTCCTCAAGAAGCATTTAGGTAATAACATGCTTCTCTATTTAAAACTCTCTAGCTTGCCGAGACCTAAAGAGGATTCACCTCTTAGTAGCAGATATACCCAAAGCACTGAGCATAATAGAGTCCACTAAGATATCATAACAAAAAGGTTCCCAGATCACCTACCCTAAATTAATAATTATCAGAATCAATAAAGTCAAGAAATCAAGTAAAAGTCATTCAGGACATACCACCATTATGGTAGCAAAAGCCTTTCTGTATTGAGAAAAGGAGAAACTGGTCAGCGGTTCTTGCCAGACAACCTTACACCATATCTGCCTCATAGGAAATGTGGCAACATCTCCGGTGACAACAATAGGGGCAACCACAGGAAAATGTGACAAGGCTCAAAACTACAGAAAGATAGAAAATCAGCAATCTCAAAAACAAAATAGCAAATATAGAGAGATAAATATTGATATGCTAGATAATCATGGTGGTATGAATGTAAATCCTTTCAACCCTGAACATTAGGTCTATAGCTCTATAGGCTATAGCCAGTGTAGTCCTACACCAGTTAAACGCTCCAAAATGGTCCATGTCCACCAGTGAGGTGATACCCCAAATGTCAACACAACTACACTCGTTGAAAATTAAAATGCAAGACAGTATGATCAACAAGCACTCCCTGATGTACTGGTCCACCATGTAGCCACGTGTGTTCATCTAGTCCAACAGAGATAACAACTAAACTCTCCTAATGATGTAACCCCTTAGAGGCCCAACTCTAAGAAAACTAGCCAAAACCTCCATACTCTTGACCTTTATGTCATAAATCACAGGTCGTCTACCAAACTGCATCCTAGTCAAACAAATCCACTTTGTATTCCACCACCTCCCTGTAAGAGCAAATAATAAATTCTTATTAGGGGTACACTGATTATTTAGCATCATCCATCCATAAAAGTGAATTGCCTCTATGTGCATCCGAACGACAAGGAATTAAGCTAAGAAAGACTCTATAGTAACCAAATGTGATCATATACCTAGAGTGTAATGTTGATGGTGTCGTAAGTAAAATTGTACTTATTTCAATTTTAACTTATTTATTATTGGCAAAGTCATCAATTATATCCCAAACTATTCGCGATTTATCAAATCTACCCCATATTAAAATAACTTTCAATTTGATCATCTAACTTTATGTTTTATTACAAATCTATCATTTTATGATGATGTGGATGTTTGTCTTTTCTCCACATCAATCAGTCAACCCGTTAGGCAGACCCAAAATGGTGTAGTTTTGAGTTTTGTGGTAGATTTGTAACAAATCAAAAAGTTTGATAGTTAAATCAAAAATTATTTTAGTAAGGGGTAGATTTGATTAATCGTAAATAGTTTGGGATATAATTGATAGTTTTGTCTTTTATTATTTTATGTGCACTATCATTTTACAGAAAAAATAATAAAAGAAAAGAGAAAAAAAAAAATAAAAGCATATCCCTGGGTATCCAATTCAGTTGTAGTGACTCTCTCTACCCTGTAGCAAATCTAGATTAGGAACCATTGGGGGTTCCTCTATAGCCTGCTTCTCAAGATCATCTTAAAGGTGTAGGTATTAGCCTGAAGTAGATCCTTAATCCCTAGTGGAGGAATAAACTCCCATTTTGTCTGAGTATTGAAGGAGTCTAACTACTGTGAACCATCAATTTTGCACCTCCAAAACCACCAGTTGCCTCATGACTTTCAAATAGACTTAAAGGTTTGAGAATAGAATGAGGGTTAAGCGCCATTTACAGCATCGGGGGTAGCCCCCGGATGAAAATTTTAGATTACGAGGTTTACATGGAAATTCTCTTTGCTAAACATATTTTCAAGAAAATTCCCTTATTTTTACTCCATTAAATTTGACTCGTTCAATATGAGCCCAAGGACTCAAATTGGGCCCAAATCGAACTTAAGATGAACTTAGAAAGCCAAAAAAAAGAAAAACTGATTTGAATCAAATGAAATGACAACTATGTGGGACTCAGATGTGAGTGCTTAAGGTAGGCATGCGCACCCCAAGGCAAGCGTACATGCTCTATGGCAGGGGCATGTGTTCCATGCATGGCATGTTCACTTTATGGCCTAGTGTGTGTGCTCCAGGGCCTAGTGTGTGAGCTCCATAGCCTGACATGTGCACCCCATAGCCTGGTGTATGAACTCCTATACTAGTATGTGCTTCTGTTGCCAGGCCTACGCACTGATCCTCAAGTGTGTGCACTTGGTCCCTAGCATGTGCGCATGAACTCGAATGTGTAGGCAAATTTTCTTGCCTGCGAAGTCCAAATTTTTTTATATAAATAGGACCCTTTGAGTCACATTTTCAAAACAAGTTCTACAGAGACAGTACTAAATTTCCTACTCTAAACATCTATAACCTGAACCTCTTTCGAATCGTTCACTCATAACTATTCATGAACACAATGTAAACCCATTCCATCCTTGTCAATTCATAAAAACCTCCTATTCCCCATTGTCACAAACAAAAGGTAAATTCAAATGGTATTGTTTCGGCTTTAATTCCATTTTCTGTTTAAATCCTTAAAATTGACTTAGAATCTCATAATCAAATTCATTTTCTTAATTAAATCTAAAATAATTAAGAACCTATCCAGTTGATTGCTTTTGATAAAATTAGTCAGCTTTTGAATAATCAACCATCCCACTTTTCAAACAACTGCCAACCCTTCACAAGAAGGGAGAACATCATGAGGTTTTATTCCCATTCCACGAGATACGCTAAAAAGCTTATTCAGGCGTTAACTCAAAAAGATTAATTTTAATTTATTTTATCTTTATTCCATTTTATTGTTTTTTTAATAAATATTATGTTTATTTTTATTTTTTTTTATTTTATTTATCCATTTCGTTTATTTCAATTATATATGTCCATTATTTATTTGTTCTAATGGTAATCGAGGTGACTCTTTCTTAGCACATATTTACTAATGGAGGATTCCACCTGACTCGTTTCCCAAAAATTCCATTGTTAATGGAGCGAATATGCCATTTATTTATTTATACTTATTATTATTTTATCATTTTCCTGCTGTTATTTCCTTTATATAAACATTTATTAAAAGGGGATTGTATACCCTTCTTATGCCTTATGGTTAGATAAGGGTTCCCCTTTGTGTTTGCCTTTCTATTTGTATTTATTTTTTTTATTTTAATTTTCTTTTATTTATTTGCTATTGGGGATTGTGTTCTCCCTAGTACCAATTTGGCTAGAGAAGAGACCCTTGTTTACTTCATTACTTTTATTTACTGCTTTCTTTTATTTCTGTCATATTTTACACACGCATCATTATCTAATGCTATAACTGCTCATGCATCATCTGATGAATGTCAATGCATATCAACCAAGTCCATATGATTTTATAAGCCAAAATTATTGGAAAATTGACATTTTTCTAAAATTAATTTTGTGTCAATCACGAGTTTTCGAATCCATCATTTGGTTTAAGGCTTGTTTTTTCCATTGGCACAAAATAACATTTTTATGGATTGGTTTCTTAATCATCTTAAAATGAAATATTTTTCAAAGTATTTAGTGGCGACTCACAACACATACTATGCACCTAACAGAACTATAAGGGGTTCTCCTCATGTGAGATTTGACAACTGACACCACGCGGAATCCGATCCCCGTAGTTGGTTTCCTCAGGCCAAAAAGTCTGAGACGTGCATGGCAGCCCGGAGCTCGAGACCTCACAGTTACTCATGGAACTCAGATACAAACTCTTCCTTTCCTAAATTGCAAGAAGGGAGCATATAAAAAGACAATAGAATATGGGAGAATGAGAAAAGGGTGAGAATAAGAGAAAGAGAGAGTGAATGAAGAATAGAAGAATGAGGAAGCCCTTTTATAGTCCAAACCTCACAAGCCCTGCTCAAAGCTCCACACCAAATTTCTCACTATTAGGCCCAATGGTTGACTCCAAAATTTTGGAAATTGATATGGAACATATGTGAACATTAAAAGTCATGCTTCACACTTATTAGACCCACTTTTTGATTGGACCGAATCTGCTAAGGGGGAAGTTGGAATCCTTAATATAACACCAAAAGGTTCGTTACATCTATATAAGCCTTGGACTAGAATTAGACCTAAATCGGACTTGAAACATATCAAAAACCTAAAAAAGCATAAAAAAATCGGATCAAACCAGACCGCTCACACACAAAACACTTTGCTTATAAGTAGAAGGCTCAAAGCATGAGCAGAGTAGAGCACATGGTGCATGCACAGAGGGCTCTACTCATGCGCAAACCATTTTGCTTATGCGTAGGGGGTTCTACTTGTTCATAAAAAAAATCCTATTTTCCCTATAAATAGATCCCTATGGGTTTCTAATTTCTCAGGCAATTTTTAAGCGTTGAAATGCTGGTGAGTTTTCTTGACATACACTAAAACACTGTTAAAATTGAATAGTTTGAAACCAGTTTTCAACACAATTTTACCCTTTTCTAAAATTTAAAAAAAATTATTTTTATTTTTTTATTATTATATTACTGTGGAGACACATTCTAGTCTAGTCAAATCCTTCGTTCTTCTTTTTCCAAAAAGCCAAAAAGCAAAGGTAAAACACTTCAACTTAATCAAATTCAACTTTTTTACTCTTTTCATTTCTAGAACATGACTAGAAATATTCATATTCAAATCACAATCACACTTTTTTTTTTCAAAAATTGAAATGGACTAAAAGGATAATTGGTTAATTCTTTTATTAAACTAAAATGAATTAGCTTTTAAATATCCAACCAACCCACTTTTCTAATCATCCCACCTTTATAAGAAGGAAAAATTGCATAAAGTTTGATTCCCATTCAAAAGGATATCTAAGCATGCCGCGTCTCTAAGGATTGCAACTCTAAAATTGTATTCTTTTTTCTTGTTTTTTCTCTTTTGTTACATACTATTTATTTTCTTAGTTTCAATTTTGCACTTTTCTTTTGATAAATAAATATTGCTATTTTATATTTTCTTTATACTTTTTTGTCATTTTTATTTTTGTTTGAACATTATTGTCTTTCTATTATTATTTTATTTTATTGCCATTATTTGCTCATTAGGAAATGTATGCATTTCCTATGTCTTGTGGCTAGAAGAATGATCTCCATTAGTATTTAACTTTATTATGTAATTTTATTTATTATTTCTCTTATTTTTGCTTTACTGTAATTATATTCTTATTCTTGGGATGTGTGCCCTTCCTAGAACCTCGATGGCTAGAGTAGGGACCCATGTTATTTATATTTATATTTATTGTTTCTTTAATTTTTGTTTCATGATATTTTTCCATTCATACTATTTTGTCATGCATCATGATTACATTGTATATACTTGTACATGCACCATTCTAAATTGTTCATGCATACATAAATTTTTATTGAAACCGAGTCCATATTGTTTAAAGCCAAAAGTAGAAAAATCTTTTTCTAAATTGATTTATAAACCAAATTTATAGTCTCCGAATCCGATTATGGCTCGAGGCTAGTCCCTTTCTATTTGACAAAATCATTTTTGGAGTCAATCAACCTCGAATTAATTTTCTAAATGATTAAGTGGTGACTCACTCATACACACATCACATAATAATGGGCGCATAGGGTGTTCAACCCACTGAGACTTCAAACAAATTAAGTGTAATGCGCAATATGGCCAAGGAGGGTGGTTTCCTCGAGTACAAAAGTTTTGAAACATGCGACTGCTGCTCGAGCGGGGCCTCATAATAATATATATAATATTTAGTAAGATATTACATAATTATAAAAAATTTTTTGGTTTAAAAAAAATATATCAGTTCAAAACTCAACCAAACCATAATATTTCAGTTTGATTTAGTGTATGTTACAATTTGGTTTCGATTTAATTTGTTGAAGTACTAAAAATTCGGTTTGACTTGATTGCTCATCCCTAATTTGAAGAGAGAGTCCATGTTTAGAGTAAGTTTTTATGAGAGTAGTAACTGAAATGTTTTTGGTCACTTGTGTGCTTTACTGCCATGAAACTTTTGGGGAACAATATATAATTCTCATTCCTAGAATTTATACAAGAAGTACAAAGTGGATTATATAGTAATTTTTTTTAAAAAATAATTTAGAATATTAAAGAAGCTTTTAAAATTTGAAATTCTAGTTGTTGGAATTGTCCTATATAATGCATTTGTGTTAATCATCCATTACAAGATCTGTTGTGTAATTTATAAGAGATAGGTTCAAGACCTAACAACTTCTGATCCTATAGCTTTGGAATAGATTGGATTAGCTTACAACAATGAGCAAATGTGAGCTTGGAGAGCCAGCCCTTTAGTATGGCAATAACGCTTCGATGCCCAAGTCATAAATGGATTTTTAAATGCCTTGGCCTCTTAGGAGCCCAGAAACATATTAAGGTTTTTGAAGTTGTGGGATAGTGTGGACATACCTTGAAATGTGTGTCAATGTGAGGTATTTATAATATTTGTAGGATTCCTTAGGTGGACATATGTCGTGCTGAGGGAGTACCGTATGCAGGCATCTAAAGCCTTAATAGGGTGGTCCCCGAGTTAGGATTGGACACATGTCTAAGGGAATATCTTATTTTAACTCATCTTGTAGGTCCTATGTCTGGGAACTCTTCGACTTGAATCATACCAAAAACCCCTCTTCGGGACTTCTAAGCTAGGGCCAACTATACCAAAGGGCTTTTGAGGTTATTTTATCAAAACTTATAGGCTTTGTGCCGTGATGTTCTTGACCTGAATTGTATCAGAGGCTCCCTTCGTTCATCGGAGGTTGAAGAGATCAAAGTTCGATACCTCACTTGAACAAGATCTTAGTGAAAGACCCTCAAAGCCCCATATTTTTCTTCAAAAGGGTCGTTTCTACTTCATAATCTTCTTCTTTTACGATCTTCGAGATTGGTTTCTACTTCACTATCTTCTTCTAGGCTTTAACCCCTTATGTTTGCTCCAATTTTCTTCCCATCATTCTACTCACTGTCCAATTATTGTGTGGAACCTTTTGTACAACTTCGTACTCATCACTTTCCCTTATTTGATAATTCCTGTGGAAATGGGGTCTTTGATATATTTCATGTAGAAGCTGAAGTGTTCATCCTCGAAAAAAGAGGGTCCCCTCTGCCACATGACATCCATGTCTTTTAAAATTACTCGCCATATGTCACCTTTTGGGTGTAACGGTTAAGAATGTGAAGGGTTTTCTAGAATGTCCATATAAACTCCTCATTTTTACCCCCTTTTCCCCTCATATTCTCTTCCTTACTCTTCTTCTACAAAACTCTCTTGCCTTTTTCTTCTTCCTCTTTACCTTAGCCTTTTTCCCTATCTTTCTTGTTTCTATATTCTTATCCTTAAGGCTCACTCCAGTCAACATCAAGTTTCCCAATCTGCTGATGGTGATAGGCAGAGTTCATTTCCCAAACCTTTTCCCCTGCCTAGCATAGCATTATTCCTAAGCCTATCATACAGAGGCATCCTCAGGATCAATTTTGATGTAATTTCTGACATTTCTTCCTTCAAGTTTCCTTCTGGTGCTCATCTTCTCTTAAATGACAATCCTAATTTGAGAATTTTTGTGGGTTATCGAGATTACATTTGTTTCTTTGATCATATGCTTCGTGGCCTACTTTTTCCACCTTCTCAATTCTTTGTTAAAGTTTTCAACTGCTTCGACATGATTCCTTTTACTCTTACACCGAATTCCATCCTTGATATTCATTGTTTCAAGGTTCTCTGCTTTTGTCTAAGAATTTTTACTCTTTCGATGGAGCTCTTTCAGTTATTCTACCAGTTCATGTCATGCCAAGGTTATACGGGGGTTTTCATGTCTTCTAGGAGGCCTAATAGGAAGCCTTTTTCTGCTAAGCACAACTAAGCTGATGCCTGAAAGTGTCGGTTCTTCAATATTCAGTATATTGGCCCTGGCGAAAGGGATTTTGGCTTCGACATGGATTACCACAAACTGAACAAGCTATCTTCCAGCCCTCCCCTTTTTGATGTAGATAAGAGCCATTTATTTTTATTGATTAGCTCAAGGAGATTGTTCAACATCAATGACTTATGGCACAATAGCCTTTTTTGGGACAAGGAGAGCTGTGTCCCCACCCTCTATTACCTACAAACCTACTGGGTAAGCACTTTTCCTTTCATTTTACTTCACTTAAGTATTATGTATGCTCACCTTCACCTTTATTTTTTCATAGAAACCGTTACAGACTGTGAACGAAGACCTCTTCGCCATGCTAGGGATAAGGGGTGAGGAAATAAAGAAGGTGGAGAAGCCTAATCTCTCATGGGTCCCATCCATGATTTTCACACAGGAGAGCTTTGCCCTCACACCAAGCGAGAGATTTAGGGGGTAATCCAAGCCCTAAACTTGAGAGAGGCAGGGTTCTCCATCAATCTCTTTACTTTAGAAATATGTAGCTTATAGTTGAGGTGGGAGTTTGGTGTCAGCTGGCCCTCCTCTTTGGCCAATAGGGCCCCGAACCATGATAATGCCATTTCTTTAAGTCCTTGAAGGTGGTTTTGGATATGTTCTTCCCTACTTCCAGTTTGAAGATGCCAGCCCCAGCTCTTGCGAATGATGAAGAAGAAGGGCTTTCATTTCAGAGAGCCACACTAGGCCTAATAATTTGCTGAAGATAA
>CAOJBK010595123.1:0-10014 GCA_948294925.1 Codiaeum variegatum | reverse complement strand
AATGTTTTATTTATGATTGAATTCCTCGAAGCTAGGTCGGGGGAATAATGCCTCCATGGATTCCGAATTCTACTGCTTTATCCCTAGTTTGATAAAAAAAATCGAGGTGTTGTGAAAAACCAAGCATCTCTTTGAGTGATTATTTCTTTTAGTTTGTTCTCTTTTGTTGGTATTAGGAAAAAGGCATGTGAGCTTGTGTTGTTGATTGTGTTTAAGTTTGCTTAAGGATAAGCAAATGTACAAGTGTAGGGGAGTTTGATATTTGGCAAAATTATACTTTATTTCCCCCTATTTTCTTGGTAATTTTTGCTCGTTAAATTGAATTTCATTTGGTTGTTCTAGTTTTTTTTAGTAATTTTTAAGAATTCAACTAGATTCTGAAGCTAGGTGGAATTAGTTTGAAGTTCGGGCTTAAAAGGTGAAGAAAACGCACTAAAACATATCAAAGAATCAAGTCCCAAGATTGCCTCATGGTCTGGCTCATGGCCTATGAGAAAAGAGCAAGAAATGGAGAACTAGGGGTTTGTCACGGCCTGCATTACAGTCTATGACAAAGGCCGTGAGAAGAAGCCTCTCCTCACACTTAATAAACAATTGCCTCTCATGGGCAGTGGCACGGGTCGTGAGGCCACCCGTGAGAGCTCACTATTTCTCATAATTCTTAGCTTAATCCAGTGGCTTATCATGGGCAGTGGCATGAGCTGTGAGGCCACCCGTGATAAGGTATCTGACACATATAAAAGCTGGCTTTTTGTAGAAAAAAGAAGAGCTTGGCCAAACCAGAACTTGAACGAAATAGGGCTCTAAAAGAGTCAAGAACAAGGGAAAACAAGATCAAGGTAGGCTTTTAAAGGTGGATATTCATTCATATCTCCATATTAGAGCAAGGATAGAAAGTATTTAATGGAAATTTATTTGGGCCTTCATGGATTCTTTAAATTTCTACACTTTCTCTTTATTTTCTTGTTCTTTTCTTTTAATCATTAACTAAATCTACTTGTCTACCTAGATTAGACAAGTATTACTCAATTGTATATATTAGTTAACTTATTTATTCAATGAATGTTGAGATTTTTCATCAAGTTAGGCTTTTGATTTATATTTTCTACAAATCAATTACAAAAGAATGTTTTTCTTGGTTTTTGTTGTTCATACTTTACTAGAAATAGAAAGTTTGAGCTTTGAACATTCAAAAGCATATGGGTTTGTTATGTTTGCTAGAGTTAGATGCATAAACACCTAGGCTTTATGATTTTCACTTAAATTTAATGCATTTTCTAATTGGATAGGATTGAAAAAAGATGCCATTTCTATTACATAGGAAATAAGAGTTTAACCTCTTGAAAAAGGGTTAAACCTAGGTTTTGTGAAAAACTCACCTAATGATTGATTAAAGTATTCATTGGATAGTTAATTAATCATATAATTTGAGTTAATATGAGTCAAAATCTAGGTAGACACTTTAATCCATCATTAATTTCCTCTTTGAATCTTCTATTTCCTAAGAGTTCTCTGAAGTTAAAGTTTAGTTTAAAAGTTTAAATTGCTAAAATTAGTATATAAACCCAAAATTATTATTAGTTAAATAATATATTAGGAGAATGAGTTGGTGCTTGATCAAACAAATCAAGTGAATCCCTTGGGAGAATTGGGACTCACCAGTTATACTACTTGGTATGATCCTGTGCACTTGCTGGTGTTAGCAGAGTTGCATCATCATGAACCATTTCCTCTGAGATGATAAATTTCATCTCTCAAAAATATGTTCTCTTTTCATTCACCTAAATAATGCCTTCATATTCTCAAATTTTGATTTGAAGGTTGGATTTCAGTAATTGGGCATTTATCTAAATGATAGATATAATACAACATTCTACATACCCAATGCCTAATATCAGTGGACTGTAATTCCATTTGGGCTTAAAATGGTCCCTTATCTTTTCCAAAAAGCCATGGTTCAAAATTTTAACTCATCCTTCACAGTTCTCTCATTTACATAGACTTCATTCTTCTTTTCTCAAAAGAGGCCCAAGCCCATGAGCCACTTATAGCCCAATTTCAACAAATTGTGGATCAATATTGGATAATGCTTTCTGAAAAGATAAGTATGATTGATAAGAGGAACTTCTAGCCCAATTTCAACCAATTATGGATCAATATTGGATAATGTTTTCTGAAAAGAAAAGTACGATTGGTCAGAGTACTATTGAATTTTTAGGTATGGTGTTTAAAAAAGGAAAATATTATCCAGGCCCTCACATTTCCCAAGAATTGCTAAAATTTCTAAATGAGCACTTGACAATAAAAAAATGCAACAGTTTCTAGGAATTATCAATTATTTAAGTGACTTTATTCCTCATGTCTCTATTTATACAGGCCAGTTGTAAACAATGCTTAAGAAATATGCTCAACCTTGGAGTTCTTCTCAGACAAAAGCTATTCAAGAATTGAAAATGGTAGCCCAGGATCCTCCACCTCTAAAGGTTCCAAGCACATGGAAAAGAATCTTGCAGACTGATGCCAATGATGAATACTGGAGAACAGTTCTGATTGAAGAATCTGATGGGAAATATCATTACTTTGGACATGTATTGGATAATTTAAGGATAGTAAGAAGCACTACTATACCACAACCAAAGAGACTTTGATAGTCAAGTATGAAAAAAATTTGAGTTTCATCTCATTGGTTAGGACTTTGTCATACCCAAAAATTCTAAAATTTAAAAACAAGTCTATATCGAGCAAGAAATTATTGAGATTGTAGGACTGGTTTGCAAAATATGATTTTACCATAGAGCATGTAAAGGGGATCATAACCTCATCCTAGATTTGCTATCTAGACATCCATAAATACAATCCATTACCTCCACCATAAATTTTCCTATCATTTTCATGGCATCCTCATCCTTCTCTCATTTGAATGCTACGGTAAAAAAGGACTTTCCATTTGGAACTCTTTTCAAAATCCTTGCTCAAATCTACTCTTATGCAAAAAAACACATTTTCCATTTTCGCTCCAAGATCATAGAATAATAAGTGTTATCTTCTGAACCCACTATTTATCTAAAAGGTGAGAGCTTTCTTCTTATCTTTTATCTCTCCCCACTAGGGGGCTCTAGCCTGTAGAATTATGGTGTCTTTGGTGTTTGACATTGCTCTATCACATTGCTGTTGAAATTCTTGTTATGGAAATGTATCATCTGTTTAATGAGGCCCAACACTGTGACTACAAATCAATATTTTTAATAATAATAATAATAATAATAATAATAATAATAATAATAATGATAACCTAAAGTCATCTTTAACCTTATTCATTCACATACGCCTTCACCCAAGTTACTAATCCAATTTCAAACACCATATTTAATGACTCTCGACCTAAATGTGATATCCCAAGTGACCTTATACAGGTCGTCATACCTTAGATTGATGAGATCTGACTTAAGAATCACATCAAGTCCTACCATAATATATCATTTACCTCATATTAATCCGAGGTCTTAAGACCATACCTCAGAAAGATCAGACATGATCCCCACAGAATAAGATATTGTATCTTATTGAAATTCCTTTCCTCAATAGACTTATACTCATACTAGAAAACTATTAGAGGGGCCTCTATATAAACCCCAATAACAGACATTATGAGGGATCAAACCCTAATCACTGAAAACCCTAATTCTGTCATTTTCAAAATGGAAGTCATCATTTGATGCAGTGAGCATTGACACACCTTTTGATTTTAGTTTATGTAGATTTTAATTCTAAAGAGATATCAAGAATTTTGAAGCTAATCAAGATGATCGTAAGAGGCTAATGGAAGGATGGGAATGTAGGTAAAAAAGGATTAGAGGAGGTCTATTCTATTCGAATAGAAGAGAGGGAATAAGACATGCAGGTAGAAGAACCCATTATATTTACAGAGGATGATGGCACTCATGTAGATTATCCATACAATGATGCTCTGGTAATACAAAGGTACATCAATGACTATAGAGTTGAAAGACTACTAGTTGACAACATAGCTTTACCAATGTGGTGTCCATGAAAGTATGTAGGTTGATGAATCTAGGCATTCAAGATTTTGGTCTAGTGAAAATTCCTTTATTAGGAATGAGATCCGATCTAATACAGATATTAGGGTCAGTAACATTTAAAGTAGAGGTCAAAGATGGAGGAAGAGTAAGAGAGGTCTTGACAAAATTTATAGTGATTAATGTTCCTTTTCCATACAATTTCTTGCTAGGCCAACATTATCTTTATGTCACCAGGGGAGTAACATTAGTATACCATGTCTGCTTGCAAATACCCTTACCAAGAGGACCAATCATGGTTAAAGGATGTCAAAAATCATCCATGGAAACTTATCAAGATGTTGTGAAGGGAATATACCCGGTAATGGATGTAAATTTGGGAGAAAAATAATCTAAATGAGAACTTCCATAAGAAGGAGAAGTGGATAAAAAAGATATTGAAAGATAAAAGTCAATAAGGAAGTTAAAATTGAGGTAAGGAAAGAATTAGTTGAGGTAATAAGAAGAAACCCCAATGCTTTCTCTTGGTCGACGACCACCCTAGTTGGGATTGACTTAATGTCATCACTCATAAACTAGCCATTACTAAGATTAAACCAGTCATTCTAAGGAGAAGAAAATATCCCTAAAAGAAGTAGAGGTCCATTGCAGAGTAAATTGAGAAACTTCTCGATACTGATGTAATTAGAGAAGTAGACTATCTAGAATACCTGGCGAATGTAGTATTGGCTAAGAAACTGAATGGAACATTCCAAAATTTGTGTAGACTTTACCGACTTCAACAGAGCTTGACCTAAGGATAACTACCCCCTACTTAGCATCAACCAACTGGTGGACTCTACAGTGGGTCATGAATTGTACTAATTTTTTTATGCTAAGTTTGGATATCATCAAATTCGGATGAACCCTACCGATGAAGAAAAAACAAGCTCTACCACCGACTAGGGAACATACTATTATAAAATGACACCCTTTAAATTGAAGAATGTAGGAGCCATTTAATAGAGGTTGGTTAATAGAATGTTCAAGGAGTATATAGGGATCATCATGGAAGTATATGTAGATGATATGATCATCAAAAGTAAGAGGTCATAAGATCAGCATAAAGATATGGAAAATGTGTTAAAAGTGCTACAATCTTACAAGCTTAAGTTAAACCCTGAAAAATATGTGTTCGGAGTCCTAGCCAAAAAGTTCTTAGGGTATATGGTATCACAAAAAAGAATAGAGGCTAACCATACAAATATCAAAGCAATTTTAGATATGAAATCACCAACCAATGTTAGGGAAGTCCAGAAGTTGAATGGAAGAATCATTGCCCTTGGTTAGTTCATCTCTTGCTTAGCCAAATGATGCTAGCCTTTCTTCAAAATTTTATATAATCTAAAGAACTTTTAATGGATAAAACAGTTCCAAAAATCCTTCGAGGAGTTAAAGAAATTCCTCACCTCACCATCTCTACTAAACCGACCTGTACAGGAGGAAGACTTATTTATATACCTATCAACCACCTCCAACACAATAGCAGCCATCCTTATAAGAGAGGAAGGAGGGAATTAATATCTGGTGTATTATGTGAGCAGAGTGTTACAGGATGCTGAACTCAGATACCCAGCTTTGGGGAAACATGTAATAACTCTACTTCTGGCTATAGAAAAGCCCCTATATTATTTTGAAGCCCACCAAGTTATATGTCAAACTGACTTACCCCTTACAAAGGTATTACAATGAGTGGAGATTTGGGGTGGCTAGCTCAGTAGGCCCTAAAGATTGGGGCATTAAAAGTCATGTATAAGCCTTATAAAACTCAGACCTTAGTAGATTTTATAGCTGAATTAACACTAGTTGAAGAGGCATTTCAAGGTCGAGAATAATAGGAGATGTTCATAGATGGAGCTAAGTGTAATGAAGGATCAGAGGTTGGCATTGTCCTAAAAGAACCTCATTAGGTAATAATAAAATACAATGTGGTGTTGGAGTTTAACCCATATAACAATCTTTTTGAGTATAAGGCATTGATAAATGGATGGAAGTTAGCCAAAGAGGTAGGATGGAAAACCTAATTATCTACAGGGACTCCCAATTAGTAACTAATCAAGTGCAAGGAAAATTTAATATTAAGAATGAGGAGGTGAAGGGTTATGTAGAATTAGCTCAATAACTACTCAGATGATGGGAAATAAACATATTCAAAGAGATGATAATAGAGAGGTAGATGCCATCACTTAGGTCATAACTATAGGAAGAATATCTGGCCTAAAAAACATACCAGTAGCTTTTCAAGAGAACCCCATAACAATAGGCAGCTCGATATGTTTAGTAGAATGGAAAAGATGCTGGATGGAGTCGATAGTGGGATATTTCGTTACAAAAAATTACTAGAAAACATAAAGGAAGTTCAAAAAATTATAAATTGTGCCAGAGGATACAGTTGGGATAGTGGAGAATTACTGAGAAGATCTCGAATGCACCCCTGGTTGAGATGCATACCTAGAAAAAAAGGTGAGTATATCCTTAAAGAGATGCAAGAAGGGATTTATAGGGCACACAAAGCTAGCTCAACCTTACTAAGAAAAAATCTTCTACGAGGATACTATTGGCCAAACATCAAAGAGGATGTAGAAACATAGATGAAGAGGTATTTAGCATTTCAAGAGCATGCTAATGTCTCAAGCCTATGTGAGGCCTTGTCCGAGCAGTCCGCAGGATCTTCCAATGCTCCTTCGAGTTCATGGCACAAGGAAACTGATCACGAAGGGCCAGATTGCACATGACATCACAGATTATGGGCCAGATCTCATATTTATGCATCCACATGTGTTTGTTGGCATACACGTGGTGTGTTTAGTGTACAGACTCACCATATAATTCTTTAAGAAAAATAATTTTCTATGGTGATTAAGAAACCAGTTTAAATTAGCTCCATTTCTAGGAAAATTCTTATTATTCACCTAATTTTAGAAATGGTTTGACCACAAACCAAAGGGGTTCAGGAATTCATGATTTGATAAAAATAGTTTTTATGAAAAATAGTTTTGACCATTTTAAATAACAACTTTTGGCTTAAAACAATGTGATTTTAGTTAAAATCTTATTTTTGTGTATGCATGGAATACCACATGATGCATGAATGGATATTATGGGAAATATGATGTATGAGCAAGATAATAATACAGGCCAAACCATAAAGTATTAAAATAGGAAAAGAAATCATGGCCCTTCCTCTAGCCCACTTCATAGTAAAAAGATACATAGCAAAAAGATAATAAAAATCAGGGGATCTTCCCTCTAGTCCTCAGATATGAAAGGAGCACACATTCTCCAATACAAATCCAACAAATTAAAATAACAATAATCGAGATCACAACCAATCGCAAATAACAAACAAAATGAACTAAACAACAAGAATAGAAATAACAAAATAATAAATAAAAATAAAGAAAAATGCGATTTTGGAGTTGAAGCCATGAAACAACTTGTCGACGTATCCCTTTGAATGAGAATCAAACCCCACGTCGTTCTCCCTTCTGGCAAAGGGTGAGGTTGTTCTAAAACCAGTGAGTGGTTTGAATGTTTAGTAGCTAACAAATTTTATTCAATAAAACTATTAACCAACAGGTTATTAGAAAAATTAGTTTGGTTACAAATAATTATTTTGATTATAAAATATTCACCTAAGTTCATTTTAGGGCTTAGTTCAGTTTGTTTTTAGAAAAAATGAAATTTCGATAAAAACATGACTTCATTTAGATTTAAAGGGCTTAACTTGAAGGAAAAGAGGTATACTATAAATAATTTACCTTTTGCTTGGGTCAATTAGGAATTAGCTTTTCAAAAGGTTTGATGAACTCAGAATGCATCTTCATTGTGTTTGGAGCGGATTGCTGAACGTCTGACTGAACGAGAGTTGGGAGAACTGAGCTGAGGAACTAATTGCAAAATGGGTATTTTTCTAAATTATGGAACTTTTGATGATTTTGATTCGATTTGGAGTGAGTTTTGGTATTTGGAGTGTGTTTAGGAGTGTTTGGAAGATAAAAAGTGAGTCTAGAATCGTCTGCCAAAACTTGTTCGAAACTGTTTTGAAAATGTGAATTATAGGGAATCATTCCAGAAACCCAAGCGCATGCATTTTGGGAAAAACACATGCATTTTGCACCAAACCCATGCCTTTGGGGATAAACACAAACACATACGCTTGCTCAAAATGCATGCGTGATTGGGCCTGGGTCACTGGGCTCAGTTTTCTAGGTCCGGTTCGGTCCAATTCAATTTAGTTTTTTAGATTTTCTAGGTCCGTTTGAAGTCTGATTTGAGCCCGATCTGAACTTTTGGGCTCGGATTAATGGGATGGATTTAATGGTACAAAAATTAGAGTTTACAACTACCCTCCTTATCAGTCATATTTGTGAAAACGTGACTGATAAGTCTGAATGCATTTAATGTAGGAGTTAGATATTTGCCTATAAAAGGGATTAAGGATTTTCATTTATACTCATAACTTCCATTTCTTACTTCAACTCTCAAATTATCTTCTTCTACCTTTCTGATTTAGTAATAAGTCCTGGATGATACCGGTTGACACTTTCGTGGAGGAGGAAGATTTATCAGCATGATTGAGTGCATCTTTGGCGGGAGAGGAGATCCCGGCTTTTGACGTTCCCCCATTCAGCATGAATGTTGATGATCTACAGTATAGTTTTACTGTGGAGGAGTTACTTGGTGATGTACCTGATTCATCTTTCAACCCACTGCAGCTGTTTCATTACCAGAGTGGGATTCTACCGATCACTTACCAAATGGATCGAGAGCGACCACACACTCTCACAAACATTGATCTTTTGGTAAATTGCTAGGAGCATGCGATATGGCATGGATTCCTTGTAGTATGTATCTTTCTCTTTCCTTTTTATTTTCTGTGCCTTTGACATTTTATGCATCGACTTTTTTTCGACACGACTATTTATTTATTTTTTCACTCACATTCACTTTTAAAAATAAAGTAGAGTTAGAAATAAATAGGAATTGAACGATGATGAGATTTGAATGAGTACCTATTGGATGGCACCTTTAGCCTGAGAGGTGGTAGATCATGGTTAGGTGATGTGATAGCTTTCCTGAGTGGCCATGAGTCTGTGGCACAACATATTACACCGACTCATCTGTTGGGCTGGCTGAGCTTGGACATAGAGCATTCCTCCGATAGGAACTTGCTTTTTACTCTAGCTGAGAGGTCGTGGTAGACCCCCAACATGTTTCATTTGCTAATAGGGGAGATGAATTTGACCCCCTTCAAGTGGGCGTGTTTAAAAGGTATGTGTTTCGGGCATAGGATTGTCACCTTAGACATGCTTTTGCGACTGCGCCATGAGTTGGCTAATCTGTTTAGGGAGCAACTATAGTGCATCACTTTTGGATTGTTTTCCAAAACTAAACTTCTTGACCTGTGGTCTTAGATGTGCATAGTACACTATTTTATTGACCAGTGTGCTAGAGTCTACCTATTGATCATCATGTCGACCATATTTCTGTATAATGAGGATGGCTGGGTGGACTTGAGGATCCTGGTCTTGTTGGAGAATTTGGGCAAACTGGAGAGTATGATTAGGGTGGAGCCACACTGGCTGTGGCATACAAAGGCATGGGCATTCTATCTGAGGTTGTAAGAACAGTTATCCCAGCAGTTTCCATCATATGGGAGATCAATATTACCCTTTTACTTTTCTATTTGCTTTAATTTTCATCAATTTGTTGAGCTATTTATTTTCTTTATAGCTTTGGGCCTTTGTCCACATTGGTTCAATTGCCCCTAGTATCACTCTTTAGACCCAACCTCCATTTTCATCGGGGAGGATATGGTACAAGGAGTCTTGGCTCTCAGATCAAGACAGCTACACCTTTTCTGATTATAGGCTTATTTTAGCTACTTTGACTTAGGTATGTTCTGATAATGTTACTCATTTTTCTTTGCAAACTT
>CAOJBK010595095.1:0-10835 GCA_948294925.1 Codiaeum variegatum | reverse complement strand
GGCTTTTATGGAATTTGAGAATTTTAGGCTAAAATTATGTTTAAACAGAAAATGGCATCAGGTAAAACTTCAGAGGCATGGGCCATGCCTAAATCCAAAGCCCCCATGCCATTCTCTATTTATAAATGTAATAGGTAGAAGATGTGAAGTAGAGATCCGCATAGGTCAGACATAGGTAGTGCTTGGCCCCGTGCGTATCACTATTTCAAAATGGGTAAGAGTAAGTTGCATACAGTGATTGTCTCAGGCACAGGTATATGACTATGCCAATTCTATAATACCTTATGTGCATTTTTATATCTTAATGACAAGGTAGGCACATGTTGAAACTTAAACGCATACGGCCCGTAGGCACATAACTGAACCCCGTGCGCCCTATAATTTGAAATGCACCAGAAGTGTTTTAAAATTAGAAACTCTCAACTCTTCAAAAATTCAAACACCCTCTCAAAAATTCTTATAAATTCTTTCCCCAAAAGAAAAATCTTTCAAAAACCAAAGTTAGAAGGAATTAAAAGATATTTTTTATTCCTATCAGAATTTGGATTGAATTAAAGTGAATTTTTGTTTCATTTTCTCATTGTCAAGTAAGTTTTCTATTCCTCTCTAATCTTGACATTATTTTGATACTATGCATATTTTAAGGTAGAAATTCAATTAAATTGCAATTGATTGAGTATTTAAGCTATATCTAATTGTGTTTCTACTCCTTAATCTCTTTTAAAACTAGGTTTTTGAAATTTTACAATCTATGAATGATGAACCCTTATTTATATAAAACACGCTTTAATTTTTTAAAATTGGGATTGAAATTGATCTTTTAAATGTCATTTTATAATTGAACTAAAATGTTTTGATAATTTAGGGGATATGTTATCAAAGAAATCATGCCAAAACCTTGTATAATAACTATGTCCTCTGAGTGTTTGATAAAATGCCTTTGAGAGATTTCTTGTGGATTTTTCATATTTTAGTCATTGAAATTGCACTTATATGATATATTCATGATGTTTTAACTAGAATAAGGCATTGATATCATGATTGATATTGATTTTTGGATTTCCATTATAGAATTGAGATGCCTATATAACTACTAACTTTTGAATTGTAATTGGCTTTCATGGATTGTGTTTTTACTTTGGTATTGTTTTATAGATGGCAAAGGATAAGAAAGAGAAAAATTAGAACAACCAAAAGGGAGAAAGAGACCGCATACATCTAGTATGATGAAAAGAACGATTTCGTTGGCACCACCTCGGTTGATTAAAGATGCTTTTATTGCCGAACACAGCCTTATCCGATTTCAAGATCAAAAAAGTCATAAAAAGTTTCAAAATCATGCTAACAAACCCTTTTTTCCTCATTGGAACATATAGTGGTCTAGTTTGGAGAACATTCCATTGTATGGGGAATTGAGGCAATTCACTAAACTCCTAGGTTGGAGGAACTTCTTTAACATCAATGAGATTGCATACCGTAAGCTGACATTGGAATTTTATTACACATTATGGTATGACAGTAAGAGATTTTATTTGAAACATGATTTTCACTTTCAAATCTATGGTAAAGAGTACAAGGTTTCAACTATGGAGTTTGGGGTATTGATGGGTTTGTACACGATATAAGAAATCAATTCGCCTGTTTATCAAGATGCTATTATTAATTGGATAAGAGGTGATGACAAAGATACTTAGTGGAAGAAATATGCTGGGTTGACACTTAACTTTAAACTAAGTCATTGAAAGGCAACATCGTATAAAGATTTTTATATATAGGTAATGCACAATTTACTTCCCCACACCATTATGGCTATACAAATGAGCACGAGACATGTGCAAATGGAAGATTGGATGGTTCTTAATAATATGAGAGAGGGGGTAAGTGAGAATGTATCTTTCTTTCTATTAATGTTTTTTATTAATCAAGAAAAGAAAAAGGATGGAGTACTTGCGAGAGGTGCCTATGTGACACATCTTATGTTAAATTTTGGTTGTGATATAGCACATCCGGAAGGGTTAACTATTGACGGAATGCCTCTAAAAATTTGGCAATTCAATAGAGAATATGCAAAGTTGGACCCACCTTCACCGACTGAACCACACCCCACTCTTGGTGAGTCGATTCCTACTAATCTTTCTTCTTCTATTTCTATTCCTGCTATGCCTTCATCTGTTGCCGGTCCAAATACTTAGGCAGGACCAAGTGTGCCACTGCCTACGGCTGCACCTAGTGCACCTCCCCCATCATTATAACCATAGTCCACAATGTCTAATAAGATTATAATTTGCTTATTACAGTGGAACCAAGCCTATATGCAATGGTTGATTGATGAAAGTATGAAGTTTCAAGCACAACACAAGTATACACCAAGCCGGCCACCTCCATAACACTTGAATATTGAGTCTAATCAATCTTCTAAGAGCTCTTTTAAGGAAGATGATCATAAAGAAGATGAATGTTCGGAGGATAGTTTAGAGGATGATGAGTGAATAATGGTTATTTTTTCTGCTTTTACTTATTTTTCTTTTATTTTCCTTTATTTTCTGTGTATTGGCACTAATTTTTATTTTCTTCTATTTTTGGATGGTTTTTTTTTTATGTATAACTTTTTATTTTTGGGGATTTCATTTCTTTTTCTGCTGTTTCACATTATGGAGTAAGAATCATGGTGTTCTATTCGTTTATGCCCTTTATGCGATCCGATGATATTTTATGAACAAGTTTTTCTTTCTTTTTCCCTTTCTCTTTAGAAACTTAATTAAAGTAAATTGAATGAGAAAGATTAAAACTCGATTTTTTCAAAATCTTGATTTAAGAAAATTAAGTTATTTAATTATTGCCATTGTTCTATTTTTGCTTAAGGGCAAGCAAAGGCTTAAGTGTTGAGGAGTTATGTGTGAAATTTTAAGTATTTTTCTTTATGTTTAAGTCAATTTTATGCCCAAAAATTACATTTGATGTTTTTGTTAAGTGATGCTTAGAGAAAATTAGGAAACTATGCTTAAAGGAAGTTATTTCATTCAAAAATTGAATTCCTAAATGAATGGAGTAGCTTAGGAGCAACTTTTGGAGGCTATTCTGGTAAATTGAAGGCGTACGGGCCTTGCTTGGAAACCCTAGGCCATGCGAGGAACCTTACCAATCTCTACCAAAACTTGGATTGAAGTTTTTATTTTCAGCATGAGCCATGCGGGTGTGAATTTTTCCCTATGCCAATCTCTGGATCAAACAAGTAACAAAGGATGAGAAAGAAAAAGAATGGCACGAGCCATTTGTCTTCATGGCACAAGCCTTTTGGAGGGCCATGCCAGACGTCTGAAATAAAGTAGGAATAAGAATTCTAATGCAAATTGGACACCCAAAACCTAGATTTTTCACTATATAAGAAATGCTTATAGTGCCAAAGAGGATATATACTTCATACACAACCTTCCAAGCCATCCTAAAAAAGTTTTTGAAAGCATTAGTTTTGGAATACTTGAGAGTTACTATCAAATTCTTTGTTTTTGTTATTTTCTTTAGTTTTTCATCAATTCAGTTATTGTTAAAGATTGAAGTTGAATTTCTCTAAGGAGACTGGGATTTTTCTACTTTTAATTGAGTTTTATTCTTAACTTAATTACTTTAATCCAGTGTTTTCTTCGCATTAAGGGTATTAAGCATGATTTCTCTTAAAATTATTGTGAATTTGTTGATTTCTAAATCAGTCATGAACTAAATTTGTTTTTGTCTAGAGATTGAAGTATGAAATAGTCTTGATATAATTAATTGCTGATAAGTTTATTATTAGGTTTAAGTTTTCCTTGATTGAATTGAATTAATGATTATAAACAAATTGCTTAATCTCCAATTAGTTTAATTAGGATTTGGATGATGAAGTGAGAGTGGAAGTCTCAACCTGGAATTATTCAATTGAGATTCTAAAACCAATTTGGTTTTAGTCTTAAATCCTTTCATTGATGCATGTTTTCTCTAGATTAAATCTATGAATGCGTTAGTTAAACTAGGGTAAGATCTAGTTGAATGATTATATTGAACATTGGATCGTTAAACTTAATTAGTAAAATTAATAGTTTAATATCATAAAGGATAAACTATGGATTGTCAATTTCTCTAGACAAGTTTTCATATCATTACATTCTCATTATCATTTTTTCTTTTTATTTACTTATTTAACTTACTTTTTTTTATAAAAAATCAAAAGCAAAATCTTCTTTTTACTCTTACTCACACTTAATAATCAATTTAATAAAGTTTAATAAACCTTAAAGATCCTTGGGTGTATGACATTGGGTTCTCATTTTGTGCTATGATAGCCCGTATACTTGTGATCACTATTTGTTAGTATATTTTATGGCGAACACCTATCAACTATCCATCCTGGTTAGCTAGCATTGTCCCATTGCAAAAGAAAGATGGGAAAGTAAGCATGTGCATCGACTACTAGGACCTAAATAAGGCTTGTCCAAAGGATGATTTCCCCCTACCTCACATTGACCTATTGGTAGATGCATTAGCGGGTTATGAAATTGTTTCCTTAACCGATCTAGCCGCTGGATATAATCAGATCCTAGTTCATCCTCCAGACAAGGAGAAAACATCCTTCATCACAGAGTTAGGGACTTATTGCTATAGAGTCATGCCATTCGGGTTGAAGAATTTTATAGCCACCTACCAAAGCATGGCTACTATAGTCTTCCATGACATGATACATAAAGAAGTGGAAGTCTACATCGATGATATGGTTATAAAAGGCACCACCGCCGAACAACACCTGCAAACATTGGAGAAGTTCTTCCTTAGACTTCGATAATATAATCTCAAACTCAATCCCAAAAAGTACATATTTAGAGTCTCGTCTAGAGTGTTCCTCAACCATATGGTTAACAATAAAGGGATAGAGATTGATCCAGTCAAATTCAAAGATATCATTGACATGATGCCTCCTAAAATTGAAAAGGAGATAAGAGGGTTCCTAGGCCGCCTCCAATACATCAATTGGTTCATCAACTAGTTAAAGGATACTTGTGGTCACATATTCAACCTATTAAAGAGAAATTTTCTAAACAATGGAATGAGAAATATTAAACAGCATTCGAATAGATTAAGCTGTACCTTTTGAATCCATCAGTCCTGCAACCTCTAAGGCTTGGCAAACCATTACTGCTCTACTTAACAGTGATAGATGAAGCCATAGGGGTAATGCTGGCATAAAGCACCCTAGATTTATGTAAATAAAACACCACCTAGTACTTGAGCAAGAGGATGCTAGCTCACGAACTCATGTACAACTACATTGACAATCTATACGTAGCTCTATTATGGGTATGCCATAAACTGAGGCACTATCTAGAGGAATACATCACATATGTCCTCACCGATCAATGTCTGCTCAAGTACCTTATGGAAAAGCCTATCCTCGATAACAAGATGGCTAGATGAGTGGTAGTCCTGATAGCTTATAACATTAAATATGTGCAGAGAAAGGCCACCAAGGGTAGTTTCTTCACAGGCCAATTGGCTACTGCCCAAATAGATGATCATTGAGAAGAACTAAAATTTCTTGATGAGGGCATTTTACTATTTCAACATGAAATATGGAAGTTGTACTTTGATGGAACAACCAATCATAAGGGATATGGTGTTGGGATGGTGTTCCTTACATCTACCAATGAAAGCTTACCTCTTGTAATCAAATTGGATTTTGAGGTAACCAAGAACAAAGCTGAGTATAAAGCATGTGTCTCCACAGTAGAATTAGCCCTTAAAATTAGAATAAAAAATTTAAAGGTGTACAGTGACTCCAATATCATAATTTCCCAACCCTTGAAGAAATTGAAGATTATAGAGGAATAGTTGGTTCCTTACCATAAGCACATTAAAGACTTAGCAAACAACTTCAACACTCTATCTGTCCACTACTTGCCAAGAACCCAAAACAGATTTACCGATGCACTGACAACTTTGGCATCCATGATAGAAATATGTGATGGTCTTTATTCATTTTGTTTCAATAAGCATCAACCCAATTTTCAAGACCACTACTTGAACATCCAAGAACTATAGGAAAAGCCTTGGTATTGGGACATTTACACTTACCTCGTTAAAGGCAAATATCCTGAAGGTGCCTTCAAATTAGAAAAGAGAACCATAAGGCAACTGACTAATGGATATATTCTAAGAGGTAACATCCTCTATAAGAAAACTTGGAATGGCATCAATCTAAGATGTGTTTTTGACAAAGAGGCCAATAAAATCATAGAAGGGATCCATAATGGGACAAATGACACTCAAATGAATGGATGGGCCCTATCTTGGAAGATTATGAATCAAGGTTGTTACTGGATAACCATGATCGGAGATTATGCAGGATTTGCCCAAAGGTGCCTAAAATGCTAGGAATATACCAAGCTTTAAAAGCTTCCATCATTTCCACTTAATCCAATCTCAACTCCTTGGCCTTTTGTTGTCTAGGGCATTGAAATCATTGGAAAAATTTCACCAAAGCCCTCTGTTGGTCATGAGTTCATCTTGGTAGCCATCGACTACTTCACCAAGTGGGTTGAGGCAACACCTTACTAAGTCCTAGACTCAAAGAAGGTGGCTTAGTTCATCAAAACCAACATCATCATGAGGTATGGTGTCCCACATGAGATCATTGTATATATTGACTCTCATTTTAGAAGGATTTAGTCACTCTCTTGAAGAAGAAAAAGGTCAAACATTACAGGCCTTCACTATACAGACCTCAGACTAATGGTGCAGTTGAGGCTACCAACAAAGCATTAAACAGCATGCTTCAGAAGATGATTAGTAATCATAAAGGTTAGCACCTACACTTGTGATGTACCCTCATTGGGTACAAAATCACCTACAAATTGGCTAAAGAGCCATACCCTATTCATTAGTCTATTGAATGGAAATAGTCCTCCCTATAGAGTTAGAAATTTAGACAGCTAGAGTTCTTCAAAAAGCCCAGATTTCTGAACTCGATTGGCAATAGGCCTACTATGAATAGCTTAACTTGATTGATGAAAAAAGGATGAAAGCACTCCACAATATTCAGAATTATCAGATAAGGCTTACTAAGAACTTCAACAAAAATGTTCAGAGCCAAAACCTTCAGGCAGGCAAATAAGTCCTAAAAGAAATCAGACAAGTTGTGAACGAAAATCCCTGAGGGAAATTCGGATCTCCTTCCCTACATTATCAAAAAGATCATGACAAACAAAGGCATTATCCTGATGGACATTGACGACAACAAATTCAATCATCTAACCAACCTCAACCTACTTAAGAAGTACTTCATTCAGTGTTCTTGTTGCATGAGCATGCATTTTAGCATCACAAATCTATAACAAGAACTACGTGGACCTGATTCTCCAAAAATCATTGTGTTCTTCAGCTTTCAAAATCTTTTGTATGGAGATACTTATGCAACCCTCATTGGGTAGGGTCCAAAGCATTCAATGAAAATCAAAAGTTTCGTTCACATTTGGGCTCTTTAACATTGCATGCAAGAGTTAAAAAAAAAAGACAAATAAACAAATTCGAAAAAAGAATGAAACTCGTTAAGTTTAAAACACGAAAGAGTGGCTTAGGCAAAATTAAGGGTACAACTAGACTGAAAATTAGAAAGGCAATCTAGGCAACAATAAAGGCAGCTCGCTATGTTTAAAACTCGAAAGGGCAGCTTAGGTAAAAATAAAAGATTTATAAAATAGAAAAATATTTATTGAGGTCTTATTCATCGATTGGAACATCTGAAATAAGATACTTGAGAAAGTAAATCAAAAGAAACATAAAACCAAAAACAAACTAAAGAGACTCATTTGAAAACCTACGTCTAAACTTAGACTCAGTCTTCAATCTTAGTCAAGAGGGCATAACACTTCAGCTTCTCCTTTTGCTAACATGTCTCGATCCACCACTTGAAATACTCTGGAAGCTTGTCATAGTCACCACTAGGAATTAGCATTGCCCTCATTAAATCATGGATAACAGCTCTAGCTACTCTATCATTCACCATAGTCACCTTGAAAAATAGACCATTTGAGGGAACATCCTAATCATGCCCCCTCAGTTGAAGGACTCTGGTAGCCTGATATCAAGTCACCTCCTTAAAACTAAGGAGATACACATGCTTATACCCTTGGCTCCTTGGCATGAGTTACTTAATGGTGTTATACCACTCGGGTCTCCAAAGCATGTTAGAAGGGCTTAGCTTCATCAACCAACTAATCCATTCCCTCTTAGTTGGGAAGTTGATGACAAATGTTCTTGTCCGGTACTAAGACGATAGATAATCCCTTAACTCAAGGGGGACCAGGAACAATCTTGAAATGTTCTCTCATCCAAAACTAAAAGAAAGTAAAGTAAAAATAGCCTTACAAATGCTAAAATAGATACGCAAGGAAAATTTTTAATTACCTAAAGTAGAATTGGACTAATGGTCTAAAGTCCTCATGAACTTTAAAAGCGATTGAGGCTCAACAACATCTTAGCCAAAATAATTCCCACAATTGACTTCCCTTCACCCATCTAGGGTATGAGATCAGCCACCCTTGTATCACCCCATCCAATCAGGTCCAAAAAGATATAGTCAGTAGTCAAACCAAATTCATAGGCTTTCAGCCTACAGGCCCTCCAAACGGTTTGAATCCTTCGAGAACATATTGGCCAAAGAAGGCAGGTCAATAAAATAATCCTTCGCCATACTCGAAGCATTCTCCATACTAAATTCCAATAGCCTTTTAAAAGAATTGAAATAACCTACCCTTTCAACTGGAATAGTCAGGTCAATAAAACTCCTCAAAAGTTGGGTACGTCTTGTCCATTCCCGCCCTAAACCAAAACACTTGATCAACAAGATCCAAAAAATGCACATAGGCGTTCAAAAATTCTCGATCTATCTTGACATCCCTATGTGTTAGTAGAGTACTCATACCATATTTCCCGAAGTTGATCCTACTAACTAGGTCCAATTTCATGCACCAGCTATGCATCATGTGACTGAAGTTCCATTTCACATGTCAAAAGACAGATTAAAACTGAATTTTCTGTTGAAAATTAAATTTTCTAGTGATTTTCTGAATGACAAATAAATTTTCGTATGGAAATAAATAGTGGCACAAAAATTGAGGTAGAAAACGGGGTTCAGAAAGCCAAACACGTGAGCCAAAGCATTAGCTCATGCGTCAAGGCCCAAAACACATGTGTTTTTGCCCAAACATATGTGTTTGAGGCCAAACACATACATTTTGGCACGGATGCATGGGTCCACTCATGTACCAACCCAGCTAGTTACAATGACTCGTCCTGACCTAATCTGATTTCGTTTTTCGCATGATTTTCGACCAAAATATTTTTCAAAATTCAATTTTTTCTAAAATAAAATTATTTTAACAAATAGAAAATAACAAAATATAATGAAAAATTTTATAAATTTTCATAAATAAAACAAGTTCAAAAATACAAAAATAACCCATTTTTTACAAAAAACCATAAATGGGGTCGTACAAAGTCTAACATGCACCATGCATTAAGCACCACCATTGCCCTCTTTCTTTTTGTTCTCATCCTCCTTAACATGCGTTCCATGCCTCTAGATGACTCTAGAACACTCAAAGCTGCCAAAGTAGTGCTTAAACAAAAATACGTCCGCTGATGGACGTCATGGCAAGGAGCATACATAGGAAGTGGAACCTACAAAATTGAAATAGAAGTATATGTATAGGGCGTCCATGTCTAACTCGAACTAGCAGGAATCTGGGATGTGGAAGCCCCCATGCCTGAGGAAACTAAACTAGTGCTAGGTGTGGTCTGAGGAACAAAACGACCAATATGACCACGAGACCTATGCCTTAAATCAACAGTGGAAATCATTATCGGAACATGACTCAGTCCACTAGATAGAGGTGGCCATTTTGTCATCTGACGAGTAGCCACGAAATTTAGATAAGAGGAATCATGGATCAGGTAATCCTTCCTCGATCTCTCAACTCTCCAATAGTCCTTAAAAGATTGAGTTAAAAGCTCTCTCATGAGCATGGGTGGCTCAGCCAATACAAAAGTCTTTGAAAGAGTCTGGGCCATCACCCGCTCACCCAGGTAAAACTCCATAAGCACGAAGGAGCCTAATATGATCCACATCTCAGTGAAAATAATGCCTAAGGCATGTGGGTGCGCATCTCCATAAGCACTATGGTCAAAGGGAGTCCAGACAACCTGATAATGACAAACTAGAGAATCAAAATCAGCAAAGGGTAAAAAGCAAGGCTGATTAGAGCATACATCAATCATTATAACTAGGATACCCATATATTCAGAGAAATAAAATTGAGCTTGATGGACCACCCAAGACTCTCTGCACCACATCTGAAGGAAATGTTACGGAGTCACGCATCGAAAGTAGAAAAGAGCAAATGAATACGTGAAAGATTCGAATTTCGATTTTCAAAATTTTTCAAAAACATAACTTTGTTAAAACACTTTTAACAAAAATTAGGTTAGGCAATTATTCAATCACTTTGAAATATTGCCATAACCTAGGGTTTGATAATGTAAACATTTTTGTCAAAACACTTTGAAAATTTTCAAACTCTTTAAAAATCAAGTTCTATGTTAAAACTCTTTTAACATAGATGGTCTAGTCATTTATCAAACTCTTTGATAAATGTCTAAACCAAGGTTTAGACCTATAAATTCAACCATGGATATTTCACCAATTTGTGTACAAAACACAAGTTGAACAAAGAATGGTTTGAAGTAAAAATACCTCACACCCTCTCCCCAACTATGAAGCCTCTAGCTTGAAACATGCCTAGCTTTTCCCA
>CAOJBK010594787.1:0-17017 GCA_948294925.1 Codiaeum variegatum | reverse complement strand
AAAATATAACTGGTACATTGGGTTTTAACTATGAATATGATATAACCTTGGACATGTCTCCCATTTCAATCTATAAAATGACCAAATTTTCTTATTACGATCATGTCTTTTCATTTTCTTTTGATGTTCCAACTAATTAATATGATCTCAATCAAATAAAAAAAAGAGAATGATAAAATAAATGAAATAAAAGATGCAGTTAAAGAGACTATAAATACTAGCACTCATGATATTCTAAAAAATACATTAATTACATCTACATGTTCAAGCAAATAAGACATTGAATCCATGAACAAATGCTTCGAAGATTGCTTCGCTTGGAGCCCAGTGACATGACCAGAGTCAATCTAAGCATCACCATCCATAAGATTCCAACTTATCAAAATTGTAAGCCTGTTGACCAGAAATTGAGACGCATGAAACCTACATGGTCCATTCGAATCAAGGAGGAAGTGTCCAAGCAACTCTCTCACCAGTTCATCAAACCCATCAGTTATCCGTCATGGTTGGCAAACATCATCCCAATGCAAAAGAAGGATGGGAAAGTCAGAATGTGTGTAGAAAATTGGGCTTTGAATAAAGCATGCCCTAAGGATGATTTTCCATTACCACACATAGATCTTTTGGTTGATTTATTAGTCAGTTCAAAGATGGTTTCCTTAATCAATATGGCCGCTGAATATAATCAGATTCTGGTACATCCTCCAAATAAGGAGAAAACTTCTTTTATTATGGAATAGGGCACTTACTATTATACATTGATGTCTTTCGGACTAAAGAATGCCCTAGCCACCTGCTAAAGGATGTCGACAATAATCTTCAATGACATTATGCATAGAGAAGTGGAATTCTATATTGATGACATGGTTGTTAAAGGCATTACTGCTGAGCAACACCTGCAAGCACTAGAAAAGTTATTCCTTAGACTTTGCCAGTACAACCTCAAGCTCAATCCTACCAAATGCATATTTAAAGCCTCATTTGGAGTGTTCCTAATCCATATGGTTAGCAAGAAAGGAATTGAATTCGACCTCACCAAGTCCAAAGTAATCATTGACATGCCACCTTCTAAAATAGAAAAAGAGATAAAGGGGTTCCTGGGATGCCTCCAATACATTTGTCGGTTCATCCACCAGTTAACGGACATATGTGGTCCTATATTCAATCTATTGAAGAAGATTACCTCTAAGAAATGGAATGATGAATTTCAAAAAGCCTTTGAACATATCAGTAGTACCTTTTAAATCCATCAGTTCTTTAGCCTTTTAAGTAGGCAAGCCATTACTACTCTAGCTGATAGTTATTGATGAAGCCATGGGTGCCATGTTGGCACAAAATGCTTCAGATTCCCATAAGGAGAATTCCATTTACTATTTGAGAAAAAGGAAGATGACACATGTGCTCAAATACAATTACATTAAAAAGCTCTGTTTAGCTCTGGTATATGTATGTCATAAATTAAGACATTATCTAGGGGCATACATCACTCATGTCCTCACTAATAAAAGTCCACTCAAGTACCTCATGAAGAAACCCATCCTTGACAGTAAAATGGCTAGATGGATGGTAGTCCTAGTAGCCTATAACCTCAAGTATGTTCAAAGGAAAGCCATCAAAGGTAGTGTCATTATCGACCAGTTGGCTGCTGCCGCAACAAACGATCATTAGGAAGAACTAGAATTTCCCAATGAGGAGATTTTATTTCTTCAAAGAGAACCATGAAAAATATTCTTTGATGGGGCAGCCAACAATAATGGATATGGTGCCAAGATGGTGATCCTTATGCCTAACGGTGAAAGCTTACCTTTAGCAATCAAACTGGATTTTATGGTAACAAATAATGAATCTGAGTGTGAAGCATGTGTCTTTGGATTAGAAGTAATTATTTATATTGGCATTAGGAACCTGGAGGTATATGGAGATTTAAACCTCATAGTTTCTCAAGCATTAGGAAAATGGAGAATCAAAGAAGTGTGGTTGGTTCCTTACAATAAGCGACTTGAAGGGTTGGCAGCTAACTTTGATGCTTTTTCTTTTTACTATTTACCAAGAACACAAAAGAGAATTACCGATGCACTAGCAACTCTTGCATCCATAATAGAAATATAAGATGGGTTACTTTTCTATCCTACTTTGATAAGCATCAAGCATGAACCAAGTTTTCAATCTCACTACCTAAGTATTAAAGAGGCTAAACAAAAGCCTTAGTATTGGGAAATCTATAACTACCTTGTAAAAGGTTCCTAACTAGAAGGAGCCTCCAAGTTAAAAAAAGAACCATAAGACAGCTAGTCAGTGGATACATCCCAAGAGGTGAAATTCTCTACAAGAAAACTTGGAATGGCATCCACCTGAGGTGTGTTTCTGAGGAAGAAGCCAATAAAATAATGGAAGAGAACCATGGTGGGGAAGAAGGTACCCATATGAATGGATGGGCTTTATTCCACAAAATCATGAACCAAGGTTATTATTAGCTCACTATGATGGAAATTGTGCACAATTTACCCAGAGATGCCATAAATGTTAGGAATATGCCAAGCTTTAAAAGCTTATCTCTTATCCATTTAATCTGATCTAAAATCTTTAGCCCTTTTCTATTTGGGGCATTGATGTCATTGGTAAAATTTCATCAAAATCATCTACTGGCCATGAATACATCCCGGTGGCCATTGACTATTTCATCAAGTGGGTGAAGGCTGCTCCTTACCAATTTTTAGACTCAAAGAAGGTGGCTCATTTTATCAAGATGAACATCATTGCAAGGTATGGTGTCCCAGATGAGATTATTTCAGACAATGGTTTCCATTTGTAAAAAGAGGTAACTGCCCTTCTAAAAAAGGGAAAAGATACAACACCAGACCAACGGGGCAGTTGAGGTTGCTAATAAGGTACTGGAAATTATGCTTCAGAAAATGATTAGCAATCACAAAGGTTGGCACCTGTACTTTCCAAATTCTCTCCTTAGGTATAAAACCATATACAAGTCAACTATCAGAGCCATGCCTTACTCATTAGTCTATGGAATGGAAGTAGTTCTCCCCATAGAGTTGGAAATTTATATAATAAGAGTTCTTTAAGAAGCATAGATTTCTGAACTTGATTGGCAATTGGCTTACTATGACCAACTCAACCTGATCAATGAGAAAAGGTTAGAAGCCCTTCACCAAACTTAGAATTAACAATTGAGATTGGTAAGGCACTTTAACAAGAGAGTCAAGAATCATAATCTTCATGAAGGTGACTTGGTCTTAAAAGAGATTTAACAAGTCATATAAGAACCTCGAAAGATATTCAGACCTCCTTGGAACAAACCCTATCTCATTAAGAAAATCATGTCAAACGGAGGCATCATCTTGATGGACGTTGATGGAAATGAATTCAGTCATCCTACTAACCTCGACGAGATCAAGAAATACTACATCTAGTGTCTTTGTTGCATGAGCAAGCATTCAAGCATCACATTTCTGTAATAAGAAATACATGGACCTGATTCTCCAAAAATTACCATGGTCTTCATATTTCAAAAATCTATTGTAAGGACATATGTAAGCAGCCTTTACAGGCACAGTCTAAATCATTCAATAAAAATCAAAGTTTCAATCTCATTGGCCTCTTTAACTTTGATGCAAGAGTAAAAATAAACAAAAAAAATAAAAAAAAGAATGAAACCCATTAAGCTAGAAACCCAAATAGGCAGCTTATGCAAAATTTAAGGTACAACCTACTAGACTGAAAACTAAAAAGGTGGTTTAGGCAACAATCAAGGCTGCTCTCTAAGTTGAAAACCCAAAAGGGCGGCTTAGGCAAAAGTAAGAGCTTAATAAAATAAAAATGCATTTTATTGAGGTCTTATTCATCCTTTGGAACATCCAAAATAAAATTTTTTAAATAGGAAATAAAAAATAACCAGAAATAAAAAACAAACAAAATGTCTTTTTTTCCCAAGTCTAAACTCAGACTCATCCCTCAATCTTAGTCAAAATGGCATATTGCTTAACCTTTTCCTTTGGCCAACAAGTTTCAATCCACCACTCGAGATACTCTGGGAGCTTGCCATAATCATCACTTGGAATTTCTATCGCCCTTGTAAAGTCTCAAATCCAATGAGAAAGAATGGCTCTAGCCATTCGAGCATTCACAGTAGTTGCTTCAAAAAGTGGACCATCTGGGGGAACATCCTGATTATGTCCGAGTAGCCTTATACCACATTACCTCCTTAAAACCAAGCAGATAAACATGCTTGAATCCCTAGCTTGTAGACATAAATTACTTAATCATATACTGATCGAGTCTCCAAAGCAAATCAAAAGGACTCCATTCTACTAGCCAGCTAATCCAGTCCTTTTCAGTGAGAAAATGGATAGCAATCTTCCTAGTACAATACCATGAAGTAAGATAATCTGGTGACTCATGACTAGCAATAATTTTAAGATAATCTCTTAATCAAATCTAACAAAAAGCATGAAGGTTAAGAAACAATGTCAATATATGCTAAAATAGATAGGCAATGGAAAGGTCTAAAAAGGTCTAAATACCTAGAGTAAGATAAGATTAATTGTCTAAGGCTCTCTAGAGCTGCAATGACGATCAAGGATCAGTAGTGTCTCAGCGAAAATCATACCAGCAATTGACTTCCCTTTACCCATATGGAGTATCAACTTAGCCACCCTAGAATTTCCCCATCCAACCTGGCCTACAAAAATATAGCCCACTATCAACACAAAGGCATAAGCCTTCAGCCTCCTAGCTGACCAAACAAGATCATCATAATCATCCCAGAACATATAGGCCAAGGCAGACAGGTCCACGAAATCATCTCTCACAAAACCAGAATTAGCCTCTATGTATAAATCCAAAAGCCTCTTAAAAGAGTTAAAGTAACCTACCCTTTCAACTGGAATAGCCGGATCAGCCTCGGGACTCGTACCGAGCGAAATCGAGAACTCCTTAAAAGTTTGGTACATTTTGTCCATGCCAGCTCTGAATAAAATAATGTGATCGACAAGATCCTAAAACTGAATGCAAGCATTCAAAAATTCCCAGTCAATTTTGATACCTTTAAGGGTCGGCAAAGCGTTCATCTCATATTTTCCGAGGTTGATTCTTTTCACTTGTCTCTAATTCAAACACCAACCATGCATCATGTGATTGAAGTGAGGCTCCATTTTACTTGGAAAAATAGAAAGAAACTGAATTTTCTATAAAAGAATATGTTTTTCTCATAATTTTATAAGTAAAAAATTAATTTTCATACCTGAATATATAGTAGCATCAAAATCGAGGCAAAAATGGAGTTCAGAAGGTCGAGGTGCGAGCTAAAGCATTGACGCACACATCAGGGAGCTAATGCATGAGTTTATCCCTTCACGTATGTGTAAGAAGGCTGATGCATGTGTGAGCCATCAAATGCACACGTTTTGGATTAGACGTATGGGCAGATCGCCCGTCAACCCGATCTATCACAATGATTCATTACAACCCAATCTGATTCCATTTTTGCACAATTTTTGGTATAAATAATTTTGATAAATCAAATTTTCAATAAAATTATTTTTGAAATAGAAATTTGTAAAGCATAAATTGAAATTTTCTAGAATTTTCATAAATATAAGGTTCAAAAGTACAAAATAAAATTAAAGTTTTACAAAAGGCCTGCAAAAGGGGGCCTCAATCAAGTTTGAACATCCATGCATCACTTGTCATCTTCCAAATCCTCATCAACATCATCATCAATCTAGGCACCATGCCTCTAGATGATCTTGGGTTCCCTTTGGTTCTCAATAATGCTCAATGCAGAAAGAGTAGTGCTAAATGTAAATAAAGTATGCTGGTATTGGTTATGACCACTAGCATGTATCGCAATAATAACCTATAAAGAATAGACATTAAAAAATAGAAAAAAGAAAAAAATAATACCGAGAAAGTCATTAACTCACACCATCGGGGGAATCATGATTAGGTGGGCATGAACTATATCGGGAAGGTAGTTGTAAGTGATATAATGAACCCTCATCATACCATTCCCTCCTTGATAATAGACTTGGTCAGAAAAGCTAGGGTAAACTCCCCAAATCTGACTGGAGCTAGTAGGCATGGCTGATGTGGAGGTGCCCATGCTTGAAAAAACTAAAGTTGTACTAAGCACGACCCGAGGAGCAAAATAACTAGTCTTACTACAAGAACAACACCTCAGAGCAACAGCAACACGCACTACCAAAACCTAACCCAGTCTAGCAAAAAGTGGAGTCCTCTCTCTCATCAAATGGGTGGCAAGAAAATATGGATACAAAGCATCACGAATGAGTAGATCATGCATAGGCCTCCTCATCCTCTAGAAATTTAGAAAGTAGGAGGCATGTGCTCCTTCATAATCATAGGAGGGTCATCTGGCATAATTGGTTCTTAAGTCATCTGAGCTATAGCCCACTCACCCAGGTAGAACTCCACAAGGTTAGAGAAACCAACAATGATCCGCCTCTCAGTGATGATGAGACTCATAGTAGAAAGGTCAACGTCCCTCAAAGCACCATAATGGAAGGGTGACTAGACAACTTGAAATGGCATATTAAATTTCAAAAATTCACAAACAAAATGAACTGTGAAGCTACTCAGAGCATACTCCAGTCATTGTAGCTAAGATCCCTCGATAATAAAAAAAAGAAAAGCTAGTCTGAGAACCTTTCCAAGACAACTTACATCGCATCCTCCCCATCAGGAATAAAATATCCCCTCCAACAGTGCTGGGTGTAAGAGCCGAAAAGTGAGAAAATGCCTAGAGCTATAAAAGATAAAGTTAGTTAATCATGGAAAGCGAAACATCAGAGACATAGTAAAGGGAAATACTGACCTCCCAGGCTTTAGCATTCGTATGAATGCCAGTCCCATCAGTCTTGGATAGCATGCACATTCCTTTGATAAGTCGTCGCTAGTACGGTACTAGCCCAATAAAAATAAATGAGTGAATCTAGATCAAGTAGTGAAGCCAGTATTTTCATATCAACCCATTCGCTCTCATTATACATAAAGATGGTGGAGAGGATAATAAGTAAGCATAATCGAGCACACTGATCAATAGAGTAAGACTTCAGGTCCATGTTATTCATATGAATCAGCCAAGTTCGAGGAATCATGCCTTTAGAATTATAGTAGGGAACCACCCCAAGAAGATTTTGCAAGGCGCAGGAATGACGTACCTTAGAATCTAAAATGACATGCTGAGATTCAAATTGCATACGGGTCAAGCAAGACCACTCTACTAAAGTCATAGTCATTTACCCCATAAGCAGGTGGAAGGTATTAGTGGTCTGCCACCACCTCTCAGCCAGAGCAAAGATGAGATTCTTGTCAAGCATACGCTTAATATGTAGACTCATCCAATTGGATAGATGAGTTGGAGCAATATGAGTAGCCATAACCTCAAAGCAGTTTAAAAAGTCCAACACATCAGATAATTTGGATCAGGCACCTCACTGATTGTGCTTAACATCATATAGGTAAAAATCTTATCATTATCATTTATTTTATTTTTTGGCATGAAAAGTAAAGTGAATGAAAAAATAAAATGAGTGGAAAAATAAAATATGAGTGCATTGAAAAAATAAAGCAGTAGAAAAATAAGGCGCACAAAAAATAAAATGCACAGAAAAAAAGGGAGAGAGAGAAAGAAAAAATATAGCAGGATAGCCGTGCCAGCTTGTGTGTTCCTATCGATTCTACAACATAATGGCATTCTGAATCATCATGGGCTCAATTGCCACCATGGGAAAATTTTCTGGAATATAGTTAGAAACATCTAAATCAGTAGACAAGCTAGGTAAATAAACTGTTATGCCAGAAGGACTAAGCAGATCATTCAAACAAAATATATCGTTAAAAGTGCCTAAAAATTCATCAATAGAGACATGTAAGCCTTCGCTCGAGCCAGGGAATAGAGTAACTGGCTCACTTTCTATGGTCCCATGCAACAGTGCAGACAAATCCTCTTCCTGATCGTTATCAGTTGGTATCATCCAAAAAATATTGGACTAAAGAAATTTGAGAGGAAAAAAAGAAGTGAGATGGAGTATAAGGAATTGTGACAATGATAAGATTCTTCAAAGCCCTATATATAGGCAAAACTTAAGGACCCACTCTTTTTATGCATTTACACTTAGCAGTCACATTTTTCACAAAATGAGCTTGATGGTGGGGCATTGAATCTATATTTTTGCACCATTAAATCAAGCCCATCAATATGAGCCCATAGGTTCAAACTTTCCTTAAATCGGACCTTAATCAGACTTAGAAAACCCCCAAAATTGAACAAAATTGAACTGGGTCAGACCTTGAAAATTGAGCACATACATCAGACCCAAATGCATGCATTAGAGGCCTAATGCATGCGTAAAAGCCATAAAGCATGCATAAAGGATCTTATGCATGTGTTTAGTCCAAAATGCATCCATTTTGGCTTTGACACATGCATAAGGGTTCCAACGCACCAAGCCCACTTTTTGACTTTTGCGACTCTAATTTTTCTATAAATTTGACCCTCTGGCACCCATTTGGGGGACACTTTCAAAACTCTCAGACATTGAAACTCTACCAAAATACTCTCAAATTTTCCCTAAACAATGAAATATTGCCTAAATTTATATTGAACACGCTAGACAATCCAATTCCAATTAACATTCAAGGTGATGCTTCTGAGTCAATTTAAGACCAATTCTTAGACATACCTCTCCGAACACAATGAAGATACGAATCAGGTTCATCAAACCATTCGATCCTCCAGTTTCAAATATCTACAAGTCAAAGGTAGTATATCTAAAAAATGGTATAGTGTTTTTTATTGGTTCTGAATAAAAGCCCTTAAAACTAACTAGGCAATTTTACACTATCAAAGTATATTTTTTCTTTAATAAAATTATGAAATGATCAATTATGAGACCTAAAAGCTTATTAGGAAATTTCACATTATCAAAATTAGAATTTTATTAATCAAAACCCTAAAATTGATTAATAGCCTTTTCGATTAATTCTTTTAAAATAAAATGAATTAGCTACTGAACAATCAACAAACCAACTCTTTGTTTTTCAAAACAACCCCACTCTTCATGAGAAGGGAGAACGATGTGGAGTTTGATTACCATTCCAAGGGATACGCTAACAAGTCGTTCAAAGGCTTCAACTCTAAAAATTCCTTTTCATTATTTCCCCCTTTATTTTATTTCTCTTTAGTTTCATTTTAATGTTTTTTTTGCATTTGTTTTTTCCTATTTATTGTTTGTATTATTATTATTTGCTTTTTTGGATCTGTAATTAATTTAGGGAATGTATGCCCTTTCTAGATCTTTAGACTAGAGAAGGGATCCCTTGTGTTTATTTGTTATTTTGATGTAATTATTTTATTTTTACTTTTAATTTATTTATTGGGGATGTGTGCCTTCCCTAGAATCCTTCTGGGTTAGATGAAGGACCCCTATTTAATTTCTGCCATTTTTATCGCTTTCCTTTTATTACTATCATTCATATCATTATACCTATTCATGTTTCATTTTGGCATGATATACATGTTCATGAATCATGAAAGTATGCCATGCAGATAAAAAAAACCCATTTTAAACCAAATTCATGCAAACATTTTAAGAAAAAATTGTTTAGAAAATTAAAAAATCAATTTTCTAAAATGTTTTTATCAATCATGAGTCCCCGAATCCACCTTTGGCTCAAGGCTCTCCTTTTCCATAAAATTGGATAAAATGTCAGATTTTCTAAAAAGGAGTTAAAACAGTTTCTTGATCACCTAGAGAATTAACTTTTTCTAAAGATTAAGTGGCGACTCACACCTTCACACTTGCAACTAACGTACTTATAAGGATTTCACCTAAAGTGGGACTTGCCAAAACCTTAATGCCATGTGCAATCTGACCCCACACAGTCAGTTTCCTCGAGGCCAGAAACTTGAGGTGAACTGGTGGCCTACGGGCTCGGACGGGGCCTCACATTGGCGTACACACCAGAGCATTAGTGCATACGCCTTGCTCTTGTTACATACGTTAGTGGCTAGAGGCATATGCCTGGCCCTTGGATGAATAAAATAAAGCATACTTGAATGATGGATGAATAATTATATGGCATGAATGACAATTATAATGTGAAAGTGATAAAGAAAATGATGAAAATAAACAAGCCTCTAGCCTGAAAGGATATAAGGGAAGGCATACATCCCTAATAGTAGATCTAAAGAAATAAAATAAGAAATAAATAAAATAACATCCTAAAGATATTAAAAATGTAAGGATATCGTTTCTTCAGTCTAAAGGATCTGAAAAAGACACATTCCCTAACAATAAATTACATAAAATAGATATGAATTAATAAAAAGTGATTTACAACTAAAGAATAAATAAATGAAAAAAATTAAGAAATAAATTTTAAAAAAAGTGAAATAAAAGATTTAGAGTTGAAGCCTCAGAATAGCTTGCCGACATATCATTTTAAATGGGAATCAAACCCCATGTCGTTCTCCCTTCTTGTGAAAAGTGGGGGTTGTTTGAAAAGTGGGTTTGGTTGGTTGTCTGTTCAAAAGCTAACTATATTTAATTTATAAAAAGGTTAACTAGATATTGTTTTAATTATTTTTAGTTTTGATTAAAAAAGAAAATGAATATTTTGAAAGTGTTAATGCCTAGATAAGCTTTATGGCTTATTTGAATTGAATTAAAAGGATACCATTTACTAGTAATACTACCTTTAATTTCCTAGGATGTGGAATAGGATGATTTGGTTCAGTATTTTGGACTTTTGGTTTCATTTGGCTCATATTGATAGGTCAGAAATGGTGTAAAATTATGGGTTCACAACCTCATATTCAACTTCATTATTTGTTACCTAAAAATCCATTTTGATTACCAGAGGTAAGCTCTCATCGGTAGGTGTAAGGAACACCATTCTAGCACCATATCTTTTGTTATTAGCTACACCATCAAAGAAAAGCTTCCATGTTTCTTGTTGAAGGAATAAGATGTCCTCATTAGGAAATTTAGCTTCTTCCCAATGATCGTCTATTAGGGAAGTAGCCAGTTAATTAGTAATGACACTTTTTTTGTGTGACACCCCACCCAAGCGACCCACGGGATTTTCCAATGCGCCTTCAAGTTTATGGCTCTTGGAAACTAACCAAGGGTGGTCAGATTGCACATGGCGTCGCAGATTATTGTCAGGTCCCGCATTTGTACATCCGCATATATTCGTTGGCATGCACATGGTGTGATTAGTGTACAGAGTCTCCACTTAATACTTTAAGAAAATGATTTTCCTTAGGTGATTAAGAAACCTTTTATGAAAAACTCCATTAAAAAAAATGATTCTTTACCCAAATGAAAAGGCTATTCTTTTTGAACCAAAGGGGGTTTGGGGATTCATGATATGATAAAACATTTTTATGAAAAATAATTTTTACCATTTTTACATAACAACTTTTAGCTTAAAATTATGTAATTTCAGTTAAAATATGGTTTTCATGTATGCATGAACAGATATCACAAAAGCCTGAGTGCATGAACATGTTATAATGCACATAACAATCACATAAAGTGGTAAAATAATGATTGACCGGGGATCTTTCCTCTAGCCCATTTTAGGTTAAAGGGAAGGCATGCTACCCCAAAGAAAGTGATAAATTACAACACAAAACAAAGATAAAAATTAGGGGATCTCCCCTCCAGTCTTATTATATGGGAGGAGCACACGTTCCCCAATTCAAATGCATACACAATATAGCAAATAACGTAAGAAATAACAAAAATAATCCAAATTAAATAATGGATAAAAGAAACTAAACAACAATAGTAAAAATAGAAAAATAATCAAATGAATAAAAGAAAGCACATATTTGGATTTGAAGCCATGAAATGGCTTGTCGACATATCCCTTTGAATGAGAATCAAACCCCACGTTATTCTCCCTTCTTGTGAAGGGTGGGGGTTATTTTGGTAATAGTGGGGGTGGCTTGGTGTTTAGTAGCTACATAATTTTATTTTAATAAAATCATTAATGGAAGGCTATTAACCAATTCAGATTTTGATTAATAAAAGCGGATTTTGAACGTGAGATTGATTACCAAAATTCATTTTAGGGTTTAATTGAATTAGTTTTATGAAAACAAATTTTTCGATAATACATGCCTTAATACGATTAAAAGGGCTTAAAATTGACTTTGGTGAAACATGCCTTAATGCAATATTAAAGAGCTTAAAGTAATCTGAAAATTTAGAGGAGAGCGATATACTGTACCGATATTACCATTGCTTTGCGGGACTTTGGAATCGGTGGATCAAAGGGCTTGACAAAATTGGAATCGGTCTCTGTTGTGTTCGGAGAGCATTGATGTTGTATTTATCTGAACTGGAATTAAGGATTGAACTTCGAGACTAACAGCAATCATAGTCTCTGTTGTGATACTTCAGATTCTTCGATCGATTGAATACGAATTGTGCTATTTACAAAGTGTTTAAGAGTGCTTAGAGCCTTAGAAAATTAGTTTGAGTTACTTTGAATTCGGAAAATTGGAACCTAAAACTATTCTGAAAGGGTAAATTTATAGGGATTTGTGCTAGAACCCTAAGGGAAAAAACACATGTGTTTAAGGTAAAACACATGCATTTGACTGCAAACGCACACATTTATGGTGAAACGCGTCCGTCATTTAGGCCTGGTTATTGGGCCTAATTTTCTTGGTCCGATTCTATTTGATTTGATTCAATTTTTTATGTTTTCTAGGTTAATTTGATATCCATTTGTGCCCAACCTCATTGTACAGAAATATGGTCGATAGAATGATCAAAATGCAAACCTTAGAACACTAGTCAAAGGTAAAGTGTACTAGGTTAATCTGAGATAGCAAGCTAATCAGGCCAGCCCTCGAAATTAGACCATGAGTGTTGCACTCGAGCCGCTCCCCTAATAAGTTACCCAATGGTTTGAACCATTAACATGAGCCCAATGATTCAAACCAAGCACAAATTGGACTTCAAATGGACCTAGAAAACCCAAAAAAACTAAATCAAATCATATTGAACCGGACCTAGAAAATTGGGCCTAACAACCAGGCCCAAAAGATGCATGTGTTTCACTACAAACACTTACGTTTGTGTTTAAACACATGCTAAACACATATGTTTTGCCTAAAAGGCATGTGTTTTATTCGTTAGGGTTCTGGCATGAATCCCAATAAATTTGCCTCTTTCAGAATGTTTTTAAGTTCGAATTTTCTGAATTCAAAAGCGATCAAACTAATTTTCTAATTCTCTAAGCACTCCTAAACACTTTCTAAACATTACAATTCATGTTCAATCGATCCAAGACTTCGAAATTTCACAATAAGCACTATGGTTCCTGTCAGTCCAAATGTTCAATCCTCAATTCCAGTTCAGACAGGCACAACATCAATGATCACTAAACATAATGGAGAACCATTTTGGTTTCGTTAAGCCCTCTGATCTGCCGATTCTAAAGTCCCGCAAAGGAAAGGTAAATTTGGTATAGTATATCACTCTCCTCTCAATTTTTAGATTACGTTAAGCCCTTTAATATTGAATTAAGCCATGTTTCACCAAAATCAATTTTAAGCCCTTTTAATTTGATTAATGCATGTTTTATCGAAAAATTTGTTTTCATAAAACCAATTCAATTAAACTCTAAAATGAACTTAGGTAATCAATCGCACATTCAAAATCCACTTTCATTAATCAAAATCAGAATTGGTTAATATCCTTTGAGTTAACAATTTTATTAAACTAAAATTGGTTAGCTACTGAACACCAAACCACCCCACTATTACCAGAACAGCACCTACCCTTCACGAGAAAGGATAATGACATGGGGTTTGATTCTCATTCAAAGGGATACATTGGTAAGCAGTTTCATGGCTTCATCTCCAAATCTATGCTTTCTTTTATTCTTTTTGATTATTTTTCTATTTTTACTATTGTTGTTTAGTTTCTTTTATTTGTTATTTCATTTGGATTTTTTTTTATTTCTTACGTTATTTGCTATATTGTGTATGGATTTGAATCGGTGAATGTGTGCTCCTCCCAGATCATAAAACTGGAGGGGGTGATCCCCTAATTCTTAACTTTATTTTGTATTGTAATTTATCACTTTCTTTAGGGTAATGTGCCTTCCCTAAAACCTGAAGTGAGCTAGAGGAAGGACCTGGGGTCAATCGTTGTTTTACTGCTTTATATGATTGTTATATGCATTATAACATATTCATGCATTCATGCTTTTGTGATATTTGTTCATGCATACACGAAAACATATTTTAACTGAATTCACATAATTTTAAGCCAAAAGTTGTTATGTAAAAATGGTAAATTTTATTTTTCATAAAAATGTTTTGTCAGATCAAGAATCCTTGAACCCCCTTTGGTTAAAAAAATAATCTTTTCAATTAGGTAAAGAATAATTTTTCTTTTAAAATGGAGTTTTCATAAAAAGTTTTGTAATCACCTAAGGAAAATCATTTACTTAAAGTATTAAGTGGCTCTCTGTACTCTAATCATACCACATGTATGCCAACGAATTTATGTGGATGCACAAATGTGGGACCCGACTAAGATCCAAGATGCCATATGTAATATGAGCTCTCGTGATTGGTTTATTCAAGCCATAAACTCGAAAGTGCACTGGAAAATCCCACGGGCGCTCAGGCGGTGCCTTATAGCTAGTGACTCCACTAAGGACATTTGGAAAACTGACAAAAGCTAAGTGGATTATTTTTTGAAAAATAATATTTTGGCTTAGAACTTTGTGAAAGTAGGTTATATGCATCACCTCACATGCTCCTTTACACTAGGAAAACCCACATTTAGATTAACATTGTGTGAGCATCCTTCTTTAAGACTGCTTCTCTAATAGTGAAATCATCAAACTCAAAGACATACACTCCAATCCTTTTGGTTGGAATAATGAGGTCGTACGTACTGCCAGACCAATACAAACCTCCTTGGTTCACATGTTGTTAGGTATATCGCACCTCCAGTCATTAAGGAACCACTAAACCACCAAGCCATCTTATAATGATTATAGTAGTTCATGTTTACCATAATAACTTTGATATTACTATCATTATGAAACCTTTTTTCATTCATACATACATGCATGTATCACGACATCCAAAAAATTGAAGTTGGGTAAATTGCACCTATTCTAAACAAATCCTTTAAACACTCATCCACTTTTTGAACTACTAGCTTTACCTTTCTTTTCAAAGAGCTAATACCTAATTCTATTTTCCAAAGTCACCATGTCTACTGGAGATCTGCCACCTACCAATCTTACTACTAATGCCACTACTCCCAATGCTACTACTCCGCCTACTGACTTTACTGCCATGCTCACTGAATGCATGAGAAGTAACAAGAAGCTATGAAAACTCAATAAGAGACCCTCCCTGTCATTATACGAGCCCAAGAGCAGACTATTTTGGGCAAGATTCAATCCATGCTATCACAAGTTGGTGTTCAACCTAATAACCATGCTTCATCCTCCAATTCAAGGAAAGACCCCATTCTAGATGAAGTCATTATCCTAAATTTGCCTATTGGCCATGGAAATAGTACCCTAATCATGGATCATTTCCCAAAAATGATTGAAGATCATCCACTCCTTAGGAATATGGCTGAAAAGTATGAGGAAATGGAAAAGACCCTAAAGGCTTTGAAAAAGAAAGAAAAGATCCTGGACGTGAAGGCGCTGAGTCCCTTCCCTAATGCTAGACTTCCCCTAAAGTTCTAGATGCCACATTTTGAGAAATTCAATGGCACCTCCTGCCCAGAAACTCGTTTGAGGATATATGATGGGACACTCCATCCTTTAGGTGTGGAAGGTGAGCTCTTTCCTTAGCTCTTCTAACAATCGCTTACTGGTGTGGCTCTGAACTAGTTTGTACAATTGCATAATTTCAAGAAACAGACATAGGAATATATATGTACTGAATTTGTAAAATAATATTCATATAATCAAGAAATTGATATCAAAAGAAGAGATCTTAATTATTACTGAATAGCAGCCAAAAGAAACCTTCTCCACTTTTAGTACTAGATGGAGGGAGAAAGCTCCCAAATAGTAAACAGACCAACCAAATTTGAGTAGATTGACATAGTGGTAAAAAAATTGCTACCTGTGTATCGAGAAAGAATGATGACACAATACTTTCATAATTTCAAGGCTTTGATTCATGTTGGCACACACCTTGAAGATGGGGTCGACTCTAGCCTCATCAAGGATGACACCTAGACATCATCCTCCAGATTCAAAAAAATAAACAACTCTCAGAAAGAGGGCGGAGTTAATGGAATCTCAGCCTGTAAGCCACTTCAAATTCAACAAAGGGAATTCACTAATTTAAAGGGTCAACATTGAGTTATCTCCTAAAATAATGCATAGAAAAGGGTGCCTTCAAACCATTGGAACCCAAGTCAATTCCTAATCCACTATTGAAAAATTTTAATATGAATGAGAGGTGTGATTACCACCAAGGTCCAAGCCATAAAATCGATGATTGCAAGGCCCTCCCTTACAAAATTCAAGCACATTAATGCCGATCAAATCTTGCTTCCCATTATGAATATGGATACAAATCCCCTCTCAGATCACAATTTAAATGCAATACAGAACGAATTTGAGGAGGGTGATTCAACACATCTTATTACTAATGCTATGCTCTTGAGCAATTATCATTACACTAGAGATGACCAATCTAAAGGGTGAATACGGAGTCGCGTAGCGGAAGCAAAAAAAAAAATTCCATAATTTTCTATCAATTCTATTTTTTTTTATTTTTTTACTTTTTGTAAAAATCCGATGTTACTCGATTTTTGGTTTTCAAAACGTTTATGAAATATTTACCATGCCAATACACTTTTGACATGGTTGGGTTTAGATATTCATTAAACTCTTTAACAAACTACTAAACCCAAAGATGGACCCATATTCAACATTAAGGATATTTCCAATTATTGTGTAAAACACA
>CAOJBK010594654.1:0-11468 GCA_948294925.1 Codiaeum variegatum | reverse complement strand
TATTTCCAATTTGATCTTGTCTGTTATTAGCATAATTATCTCGCAGTCGGACTTTCTTCCAATCCCGATCATTTAGGAGGGCGGCGGCGACTATTTCTCGAGAGGTTGCCGTAGGGATAACATCTCACCAATCCTTATTATTGATTAATAAATTTATTTTAAATATATAAATCTTATAAAATCTCCCACCAACCTTTAAATGTTTTATAAAAATGAATTATTTTTTTTAAAGATTTTAGTAGTATATACAATTAGCTTCAACTTATTCATTGCTTGATCTTAAGTATGAAAAATGCTCAATTTTTCAAAGGCTCACCGGCTTACATTTTATTTTAATTTTCAAAAATTAAAGTTTGTTATCTGTTCAGTAAACAAGTTCAATCTAGTAATAGATTATATCATAATCTCAATTAACTGTGGGCTAAATAGAATCAGACTTTTAGAATATTGAACATTTTTCAAATTCAAATCCAACCATAAATAAGTGCAGCTTAAATCAAGATGGTAATAAAAAAAAAATCAATCACCAAAAGGCTCAATGGTGACGGTTTTGGATATAGCACATGGAAATGTCTATTTTTCGTTTTTTTTAAAAGAAAAAATAAAAGTTTTGATTTAAAGCAATTGATGATTCATTTGGCAGCTACGACATCATTAGATTGCTTGTACAATACAAAAACCAAAAACTTTACAGATGTGGCTCCACATTATGAAAATGGTTTCACAATCTTTTGGTCAAATTGAATGGTTTCAAAAGACCAAATTAGGACTAAATAATTTTTTATGAATGAGTCATTATCAATGAAATAGCTTCCTTAAGTACATCCAAAACTAGCAGATTCTCATATCTGATTTCATGTTTCTATCTAGAATTTAGCTTAATCTACATTCTTATAATTTATATGTAAGCTAGAAGCTTAAATTATGGTTTATTGTGCATTAAAACTTCAATTAAGGGAGAGTAAAATGCTGAAATTAATCATCTCTACATAATCTTATGTAATTGTGGAAATTCTAAAATATAATATAAAAAATTTTTAAATAATTGGGACACCAAATCTTAATATCCACATCAAGCAATCTCTTTTCTTATAAAACTTTTATAAAAAGCTTTAATGTAGTTATTATTGGGTCTTTTTTCTTTTTCTCAATTGAGTAGATGGGCATGGAAATTTTAATGTATGTACCTTTCTCTTTAAAGCCAAGGTATATTATTTATTTTTTCTTGTTGAATTTTCCCTTTTCCTGTACTCAAAGTTATATCCAAAAACATTAGTTTCTTGTTTTGCATATAAATGGAGATGTGTACCTAACACTCTATTTAACGCACTATTGCTTGCTTCTCAGTTTTCATGCTATGTAGCTGTTAGCTTCGCAATACCCCTATATTTCCAACTGTTTATTATATTAGTACTTTTCAAGTAACACAAGAAATTAGCAATTTGATCACTTCGAAACAAATATATAACCACGGAGTAAACAAATATAAAAAAAAAATTAAATACCATAAACAATCTAATTTTTAATAACCACGGAGTAATTTTCTTTGATAGACAAAATTACATTTTTTAATTAATGTAAAACATGAAAAGCGTGATATATACTAAAACAACAATTTTATCAATTAAATAAAATTATTATAATTTAATAAAATTGTTTTGCAAGTAGCATCACTTTTATATTAAATGAAAAGCTATCCATAATTAATTACTCATGATTTCATCAATTCTATGGTAATTGAGTTTGAGTGGTATTAACAATATAAAAAATCTTATATATTGATGAGTCTCAACTCAATCAAGATACGATTAGACATTTTCAATAGAATGGAAATGGTGTAAATGGGTATGCAATACAAAAGGATGATCAGGAGAGTTAGGCATTTGGTTTGACAAAGAACCTTTCACGCTCAAATCAGTGACTTTAAACAAATTGAGGATTCAAAGAGGGTTGAGCTCTCTGTATATAGAGATTTTTAGGAGAGAACTAGAGCTTTTTGCGTTTGGTTCGCATTACCTTTGCAAGTAAGAGACAGAGACCTTACATAGTGGCCTTAAGTGGTGCTGAGGTGGCACCTTGTTTGGCCAAGATTGAGGCCTTGTCCCTTGGCAATTTATGGGGACCACTAGTTGTTGTAGAGATCTTCAGCTAGATGTAGTGGTTAATGCCAGTAAGGTATATCTCTAAATTGATAGCATTGAGGACGGGTCTCCTAGCATAAGTGTGTTGTGCTCAGGGCGATAAGATCATCTTATAGTACTAAAATAAGTGGTTTGTTTTGTTTAGTAATGGTCGAAGAATTTAGTGTTCAACTTTTTCTAGATAAATGCCTCTCCCAAAGGCTTCGCTATAGACTCTTCGTAGAAGTGGTCTTTGATCCATCTTAGACTTTAATGTAAGTTTACTGTGTCCTTTGTGGGATTTATTCCTTTAAGACTTATAGGCTAGATCCCTTAGACCTTTTACTCTATTTTTAACCCCTATTAGTAGCCCCTTTATTTCATTGAAAGAGTCAATTTTTGCTTAAAGGAGCTTTCAATGAAACATCTTACTTTCCATTTATGTTGAAGAGACTAAACTCTTTGTTGTAAAACCTTTTGGGATTCTAAGGTGAGATATAATGAGAGAGATGTTGAAGACCTTTTATTCAAAGTAAGGTCTTTGAAGGGTGACCCTCAGTTTGGCAAAGGCTTGGTCTTCAAAGCTAAGAGTTGTCTCATTAATTACTTTTCTTATAATTGTTATCCGTGGCTCACATTCCAAGCTCTAAGCAAGACCCTGTCAACACACAAGAAAGACACAGGGTGACCTCTAAGGGCACCCACTCCGATGCCTAAGTCAGTAGGTTATCGAGAACATAATAGAATATAATAGAGAGTTTAGAGTGATAAACCTTTTCTCCAATAGAGATATTGGGTATATATAGCCAACCTTATCCCTATCTTATTGCAAAGATAAGTTTCTCCTCCTATTAACTCGAACTAGGACTCTACCCCCTTCCAGACACTTAGCGTGCCATCTGGGACTAGTACTCTGATAACACTTATCCATTTAGGATGAATCCTTACTTATAGGATGACTCACCCCATTCCGAGGGGGGTCATCCACACTATTCTCGGGCTCTGAGACATCGAACTACCATATCCATGCCGTTGGGTTCAAACCACCCCTCTTAGTGTACCGCTTTATCTTCTAAGGCAATCATGGGTGACCCGAGGGGTCACCTGGGGTGGACCCAATATTGTGGTGAGTCATCACATGTCCCTCCATATGTCCTTAGTCGAATATTGAGGTTCAACTCTATCAGGCCTATACATGGGTTCTTGTTTCCAAATGACACTATCTCATTTTCTACTTTTTCAAATTCTAAGGAAGTGGGAAATTTCTTGCCACTTATTTTATTTATAACATATGGCACTCGTCCCCATTCCTGAGGGGTCATTTTGTATTCCCTCTTTATTTCTTATAAAAAGTCAATTGCCTTAATCACAATTCACTTGTTTTCAAAATTCACTTCCTAGTGATCCCTAACTCTTGGATTACTTTTCTTGCTCGTACGATCTCCCCTTGAGTTGATTCCCTTTTACCAGGTGCGACCTCTTTCCTCTCTTTTCCCTTTCGATTTCCTTTTCTATTTCATAGCGAGGATGAACTCTGCCTCAGATAGCTAAAATTGTTCGTCTCCCTCTGATCCTCAATTTTCAGATCAGGAACTTTCTTCTGACAAGACCCCATCTCCCTCACTAAAGTTCATTCACAATATTAAAGGGAAAACCACCATCACTTCCAAGTCTCCTGATTAGTACCAATCCAATTACCCAGTAAATGATCAGTACTAAGGCATTGGTGCTGGGGTGCCTTTTCGTAAGGCTTCTAAACATAAAGCAAAGAAATTAGCTAGCATAGCCATTCCCCTAAGGCAAATTTATAGTTCTATTACTAGGGATGACCTTAAACAAATTAGGGAGACTTATAAAATTCCCCTTGACTTCTCCCTCTTACTACCTCACCCTAACCATGGAGTGGACCAATTTCCTCTTGAAGATGGGCATGTCGTCTATCAGGAGGATCTGAATACAGGGCTTAGGTTTCCCTTGTCTCAATTATAGGTGGACTTTCTAAAAGTATATAGGGAGAATATGGCTTAGGTTCATTCTAATGCCTGTAGGGTTCTTAGGGGTCTTCAAATGTTATCCCCCTTTAAAGTCTTCACTCTCTCTGCAAGAGAAATGCTAGGGATATATCGACTGATCCCCAATAAAAAGAGTGAGCATAGCCATCTCTAAGCAGAGACCAAGTGTAAATGCCTTACCTTACCCTACTCTCTGAAATTCATCTGGAAGACCCGCTTTTTCATTATCTCCCATCCTAGCCTTCGAGAGGTTCCTCGAGCCTGGAACTTAGAGGTCCCCATTTAAAAACTAAGAGGTTGCCCCCCTTTAGGTCGACTAGAGACTAGACATCTTAAAAGAATTGCCCGTCTGGTTGAGAAGTATGGGACATTTGAAGTGAGAGTGTTAGTGGAAAATTGTTATGATGGGGAGGTTACCACCATAGATGGGAAGCGAATGAATGACCCTGGAGGTACTTAATTTTCTACCTCAACAACCCTTTACAAAACTTATCTACTTACTCTAACCCTTTTGCTTTTTATGCAGGTATGGTGGGCATATTAGAGAAGATGAAAGCCCCAGAGGAGCAACCAACATGTAAACAGAAATGGTAGGGGTCCTCTAGGATCGACAAGGGGTCATCTGATGCCGTCAAGGGGTCATTTGGGCCCAAAGTGAAGAGCTCTACTTCCCTTCCTAAGGACAAGACTGCTTCTGGACTCCCTCCACCCCCTGTTTGCCCTTTCATTCCCAGCAAAGAGTGCACCACCTCTAAAGTAGGCTAGAAGTGCCCCTGGGAGGGTCCTGAGGATCCTTCCAGCTATGAAAGGCATGCGATAAGGGAATTTGACAGCATCACCGATATTATTAGGTGAGTTATAGGGAGGAGGCCTCTTTAAACGACCTTAATCTCTACTATAATGTGATGAGGTCTCTTCGCTTGCGAAGGGATATGATCCAGTATGAGAAAATGACTCCTAAGGATAGGCTTGACCTCTTGCTAAGTCGCTACTTTGGGATAAGTTCATCTTACCATATATATCTTACCTGTTAGGATTATTTAGAGTTACCCATTCTCTTTCCACTTCCATGCAAGTTACTGATCTTACCTACTATGAAGCCCTAATAATAAGTAGGGAGATGCAGACCCTTAAAAGAGAGAGGGAGACTTGGGTTAAAGAGAAATGGGAGATGCTCAAAGAGTATGAGGCTAGGAGTGCGAAAGTAGCCTCCTTGGAAGCTAAGATGAGGGATAAATGCAAGGAGCTAGACGGAGCTCTCTAATCAAAGGCCCAATTGCTAGAAGAACTGCACAAGTGCAAACAGAGTGTAGCTTACCAGAACCAATAGTTACAACTTGCTAAGAAGGAGGTGGATGACCTACCCACTAAGGGCACACTGTGGCTGATGGATTTCAAGAGCCAGATAGTAGGAGAGGTCATCTCAAAGTTTGGCAATGATACACACCATTCAGCTAGATCCCTCTATTTTTATAATTGAGGGAGCTGCTGGTGAGGTGGATAATCTTAGTGTTGCTACTCCTTCTGAGGTTGGATTACTTGATCCCCCAACTTCTGGTGACGTGGCTCATCTTGACCAGACCTTAACCAACCCTGCTGGGGTAGTAGCCGCGATAGATATCATCCCCGAGGCTTCAGGTGGCCAATTTTAAGCTAAACTTTGTTATTGCTTCTTCTTTTTTTTGTTGTTGTTTTTTGTTTAAATGATCTTGGGGGTCCTGTCCCAAATCATTTAGTTAAACGTATAATGGGTATTCCCCTTAGGCTTCTCGCTGACTAGATCACCCAGGGGGTTTGTCCCTGTGATTACCTTTTATCAATGTAATATAATATATCTTTATCTTGTTGATGTTGATTAATTACATTCCATATTTGTAACACCCATAGGTTCTGTCTCTAAGGTTCATCACCCTAATTAGGGATCATTTTTCTTCGTGTTTGGCCTTTGTCATTTACTTCAAAAGTTTGCATGATTTAGCTTACTTTAAGGCTATTACATAACATAGTATTATCTAACTTATGCTTTATTTTGTCAAAGGATTAGCCATATTAGGGCTTTTACTTATTTCTTAGTTATGGAAGGGCTTAAAAGTTGACCCTTACCATTCTATAAGATGACCTATGGATAACATGTTTTGTGGTTCCTTATTGGCGACCTTGTGGGTCATTCTTTTTAATATTATTTTTGCATTTATTATGGATGATCTTAGGACTGTTAATATGCCTATAGGGCAATTTTTAGATCTTTCTTATGATGCACAACACGATCTTTGGATTGCTTAAATAACAATTGGCAATTCAAGAAAAAACTTTATTTTATTTATGATGTCAGGGTTAGTAGGCGCACCCAAACGTTCCAACTAGGTTGATACCCCCTTGCGCCCTCATCATATACCTGGACTTATTATTGAAAAGAAAATACATCGCTTAAATAAGAAAAACAATAGATAAGACTGATAGCTAAAAAAAACTAAGGATAAAATAACTTTAGATGCACTGCATTCCACGCATGTGGGAGAGCCTTTCCATTGGTGTCCTCTAAGTGATATGAGCTGAGCTCTAGCACTCTAGTCACCTTAAAGGGGCCCTCCCAATTGGGCTACATCTAGATATGTTCATAGGCTCGAGTACCCGCCAGGCCCGCCTGAAAAAATCTGGGCTTGGTCATGAATAATTATATTCAAGCCTGACTCGACTCGAACCCAGTTAAAGTCAGCTTTTGTTACAAACGGGCTTGGATTTATGTCATTGAGCCTGAGGCCAGCCCGACCCGCATATTATAAATATATTATATATTATATATTTTTTATTTATATAAAATAGATTAAATTATATTTTTTAGGTTAAATTATATTATATATGCACAATAATTTAATTCGATTACTAATTTTTATAAATTAATATCATTTCAAATATATATATATATATATATTGAATTACATTTTTAATTTATTAAATTAATTTATTTAAAAATAAAAATTTTATTTTTTGGGTCTAACCGGGCTTTAAATGAGCTTAAAATTTATATTCGGGATGGGGCTTGGTCATTGCACCTTCATAAAATAACCGGGTTTGGGCGGACTCGGGCTTGAGTAAAAAAATTTTAAGCTCGGCCTGAACCCTGCCTAACCCGTGACTTTAACAAGTATAGTTGTAGCTTTCGACCCCAGCATTTCCCTTTGTCAATTCCGCCTTTTTCAGAACAAGATTGCCCTCCTTAAATGCCTTAAATTTTACTTTCTTATCATGGTACCTGGTGACCTTTTGTCTGTAGGCTGCAGCTCTAGCATAAGTCAGGTCTCTTAGCTCCTCAACTAGGTTGAGGTTAGTTCTTCTTTTCGTCTTTTAGTCAACCCCTTCAGTAAACTCGACCATGAATGAAGGCTAACCTATCTCCACAGGTATCATTGTCTCCATTCCATATGTTAAACAGAATGGGTTTCCCCTGTATGGGTTCTAGGGGTCATCTTGAAGCTCCGCAGGACACTTAGAAGTTCATCTACCCAATTTCCATTTTTATCATCTAGCCTCTTCTTAAGGCCTTGTAAGATGGTTCATTTTGTGACCTCCATTTGCCTATTGGTGTGAGGATGAGCTACTGATGAAAATCGGAGATCCATCCCTAACCCCTTGAAAAATCACTTGAAGTGCCTTGGGTCAAACTACTTCCCATTATATGTGATAACGACCCTCTGTATCCCATACATTGTTGCTATATTCTTCCATACAAAGTCAGTGACCCTATTCTAGGTGATGGTGGATACCAGCTCAACCTCATGCCACTTGGAAAAATGCTCAATTTCCATGATAAGGAGCTTATTCTACCTTATAGATTGAGGGAACAACCTTAAAATATCTATACCCCATTGGCAGAAAGGTGAGGTCACCCCAATAGGGGATATGGTCGTTGCTGGAGTTCTCTAAATGTTTGCATATTCTTGGCACTTCTTGCAGCTCTAAACTAGGCTCTCAACATCTGCTCTAATAGTGGGCCAATCATATCCCTGAAGAAGGACCCTCTTTGCAAGGGTGGCGCTTGCCTCGTAGGCTTCGCATGCTCCTTCATATAGTTCTTTCAGCATTTACTCACCCTATTCCTTCCCTACACACCAGGTCAATGGGTGAGTTCGTGACCTCCTATATAGGTCACCTAATAGCCAGCTGTATTCTTTGGATCATTATACAACCCAATGTGCGTCCTTTTTATCATCTAGGAGATGCCCCTCTGATAACCATCTCACCACTGTTTCCATTCAACTACCCTGCCATTACATGGGACATACTAGCTCCTCCACTATTAAGGGGGCTTTTTGTATGGCTAAGGGTATGTTTTTCAGGTCTTCCATTCTCCCCTGTGTAGCTGCCTTGGATTTACCATCAACCTCCTTAGTTTGGTCCCTAAGAACTTGGAATATTTTCTACCCCTCTTTTTGTAGTTGCTTTACCATCTCCACAGACGGGGCAAGGTCTTCCATTTTCACCTTAAAGTTACTCTAAACTTGATTCATTGCTAGCTGCAAGTCACTGTATATGGTCATATTCTCTACCCCCATTTCATTAGTGAGCTTCATGTTGTTAATCAGGGCCTCGTACTCTGCCTTGTTATTATAATTGATAAACTCAAGTCTTACAGCATATCTAATGATGACTTTGTGGGGACCCTTGATCACTACACTAACCCTATAGCTCCCATCACATTCAACACCATCGACCTATATTTCCCAATGCTCAGGCGGGGTGACCCCCTCTCTTTCGGAGGGTGTAAGCTCAACCCCAAAATCTGCTAGTGCCTGAGCCTTCAAAACCTTCCTCGGCTTGTAAGTCACCCCTAAATAACCTATTTTCATAGCCCATTCTTCCACCCTACCTGATGTTTCTGGCTCATTGAGGATCTTCTTAAGAGGGAAGTCCGTTTTAACTACTATTGTATATGCCTTATAATAGTGCCTTAGCTTCTGAGTGGCCATGTATAATGCCAAAGGATGCTTCTATAACTTGATGTACCTCAGCTCAGCATCATGTAGTACCTTACTCATGTAGTATATAGGGAATTATTCCCATGCCTCCTCTCTTACCAATACAGCTGCTATTGCATCCTTTTGTTGTTGATAGGTATAGGCAGAGGTCTTCTCTGGGGATGGGTCTACTCAGCAAGGTTGGGAAGGTTAGGAACTGCTTTAGGCTCTCGAAGGATTATTGGCATTCCTCCATCCATTGAAACTACTTGAGGCTCTTTAGAGCCTTGAAGAAGGGTTGACACCTTCTAGCTAAGTAGGAGATGAACCTTCCCTAGGCTATTATCCTCCCATTCAGGCTTTGGACTTCTTTCACATTATGGGGTGGCTTCATCTCCATAATTATTTTTGTCTGCTCTAAATTAGCCTAAATTCACCTTTGGGATACCATGTATCCTATGAATTTTCCAAAAATCACCGAACACCCACTTTTCAGGGTTCAATTTCAGGTTATACTTTTGTAATATCATCAAGATTGCTTGTAGATCGCCAGGATGACCCTTTGCCTTCTTGATCTTGGCGATCATATCATCTACATAGACTTCAATATTTTTCCCTATCTCTTCTTTAAACACCACATTCACCATCCTTTGATAGGTCGCCCCTGCATTCTTCAGCCCAAAGGGCATCCTGTTATAGTAATAGGTTCCCAAGTCTATGATAAAAGAGGTCTTCTCCTTATCCCGAGGATGCATATGGATTTAGTGGTACCCCGATCTAGCATCCAAAAATGTATACAGCTTATGCCCTATTATGGAGTCTACTAACTGGTCTATGCTTGACAAGGGGTATAGATCCTTCGGGCATGCCTTGTTCAATTTTGTGAAGTCCACACATATGGTATGAGACATTAGGCTTTTTTACCAATACCACATTAGCCAACCATTCATGGTAATGTACTTCTCGGATTACCCCTACCTTCAACAATTTACCCACCTCCTCGACTTTGGTTGCCTGCTTTTGTAGTGAGTGCTTTCTCTTCCTTTGTGCAATGGGCTTGATGGAACTATCAATGTTAAGCCGGTGTTGCATTACCCTTGGGTCTACCCCCACCAGGTTGTCTGGATTCCATGAAAATGCCTACTCACACATCCCTCCCTCCCCCCCCCTCCCCAACTTAGATTTCCCTTTATGGAAAATGCACCTTTTGTATCTCTCCTTTCGGCTTCAGAAACTCAGGACCCGCGAGGCTCCCTATATCCAGATGAGCTACTTGGAAGACTACTTTCAAGGCACTAAAATATATATGCCTGACTATTTCTTGACATTCCCTTGCGATTGCCACTCCTTTAATAGTAGGGATTTTCAAGGTGAGGTGGTACGTGCTTGGTATGGCTCATGTGGTGTATAAGTAAAGTCGCCCCAACAAGATATTGTATGGGAAAGCAATGTCTGTTACCATGAACTCCACATTCGCCTACTTGGTTACATCATCATCCCCTAACTCTACATTCAGATGAATTGACCCTTCCAATTGCACTTGGAAATTACCAATCCCTACTAGAGGGGTAACCACAGGCTTTAGATCTCTCTCCCTTAGGCTCATATTTTTGAAACATTCCATAGTTATCATGTTAACTGAGCTACTGTCATCTATCATTATCCTCCTGATTATGAAGTTATTGACGTACCCCTGTATTACCAGAGCATCATTATGAGGATGGACCACATGGTTTCCATCCTCCAGGCCAAACATTATTGAACAAAGGGTCGATGGATGTGCATGGTATTGAGTTTGGGGTTCCTTTTTTTGCAGTATGTCACACAAGTCCTTTGCTGCCTTCTTCCTCTTGATTTAGCTATCCCAAGAAAAGCTTCCCCCCATAACCATATATATGTCCCCTACAACCTGTCGATCCCCCTGTCAAGGATTATCTTCTCCTTTATTTCATTCCTCTCTCCTATCATCTTGGTATGGCTCCTTTCTTCCCTGATCTTGAGGCTGGCCCCCCTAGATGTGTCTCATTATTCCTAGCACTCCCTTTTATATCATCCTTTCAATTTAATCCTTCAAATATTTGCATTTTTCAGTATCATGTCCCTTATATTGGTGAAATTCACAATACCTGTTTGGGTCCCTCTTTGTTCTAGAAAAGTCTCTCATCTTTGGGGGCCAGTTGACATCTTCCCCACTCTTCTTCATCCATACTAGGACATCCCTACTAGAAAAGGCGAGGGGAGTAAATGAACTTTGTCTATCTGACCTAAACTATTAGCCCTTATCTTGTCTCTTGGATCCACTGTTACTTCCACATTCCTCTCTCCTTTCATCCCTCATGTCTAAAACTGGGGTAGAGAGTTCCTAAACCCTGGTCGCCAAG
>CAOJBK010594583.1:0-11886 GCA_948294925.1 Codiaeum variegatum | reverse complement strand
GACTAAACTTATTATCATCGACGTCCATCTGGATGATGCCTCCATCCGACATTATCCTCTTAATGATATAGGGTCCACTCTAAGGAGGTCTAAATTTTCCTCGAAGGTCTTGTATGACTTGTCTGATTTCTTTTTAAGATAAGGTTGCCTTCTTGGTGGTTACGACTCTTGAATTTTTGTTGAAATGTCTTGTAAGCCTCAGCTAGTAATTCTGAGTTTGTTAAAGGGATTCTAACCTTTTCTCATCGATCAAGTTAAGTTGGTCATAATAGGCATATTGCCAGTCGAGTTTAGAGATCTAAGCTTCTTGGAGAACCCTTGCTATTTGAATCTCCAACTCTATGAGGAGTAATACTTCCTTCCATAGACTAGTAAGCAAGGTGTGGCTCTGGTAGTTTATTTGTATGTAGTTTTGTACCCAATGAAGGTGTTTGGCAAGTGTAGATGCCAACTTTTGTGGTTACTAATCATTTTCTGAAGCATGTTTTTTAATGCTTTGTTGGCATCCTTAACTGCACCATCAGTCTACTGTCTGTATGGAGATGACTAATGGTGTTGTATCTTTTCTTTCTTCAATAAGACAACTACTTATTTTTGGAAATGGGAAACATTGTTTGAAATGATTTCATTTGGGACACCATACCTTGTGATGATGTTCATCTTTATGAACTAAGCCACCTTCTTTGAGTCTAGAACTTAGTAAGGTGCAGCGTCCACCCACTTGGTGAAGTTCTAAATGGCCGCCAGGATGTATTCATGTCCAGTAGATGATTTCAGTGAAATTTCATTGATGACATCAATTCCCCAAACAACAAAGGGCCAAGGAGTTGTGATCGGGTTGAGTGGAGAAGAAGGGAGCTTTTCAAGCTTGTCATATTCTTGGCATTTATGGCATCTCCAGGAAAATCATGCATAGTCTCCATTGATGGTGAGCCAATAATTTCCTTGATTCATGATTTTGCAAGACAAAGTCCATCCATTCTTATTGGTACCTTCTTCCCTACCATGGATTTCTTCCATGATTCTGTTAGCTTCTTCCTCAGAAATGCATCTTAGGTGGATGCCATTCCAAGTTTTCTTATAAAGAATGTCACCTCTTGGGATGTATTCACTGGCTAGTTTTCTTATGGTTCTCCTTTCTGACTTGGAAGCTCCTTCTGGATAGGTACCCTTTGCAAGGTAATTGTAAATGTCCCAATACCAAGGCTTCTGTTCGGCTTCTTGAATACTTAGTTAGTGGAACTAAATACTTGGTTCTTTCTTGATGCTTATTGAAATAGGAAAGATAAGGAACCCATCATGTATTTCTATCATTGATACCAGAGTTTCCAGTGCATCGACAAATCTATTTTGTATTCTTGGTAAATAGTGAAAGGATGAGACATTGAAGTTGGCTGCCAACTCTTCAAGTCACTTATGGTAAGGAACCAACCACTCCTCTTTGATTTTCCATTTCCCTAATGCTTGGGAAACTATACACTTCTAGGTTCTTGACTCCAATTTGGATGGCTGATTCCAATCCAGAAACATAGGCTTCATTCTCAGCTCGTTGTTTGTTACCTCGAAATCTAGTTTGATTGCTAGAGGTAAGCTTTCACCGGTAGGTGTAAGGAACATGATCTTGATGCCATATGCTTTATTATTGGCTGCTCTATCAAAGAATAGTTTCCATTTTTCATTTTGAAGGAATAAAATGTCTTCATCAGGAAATTCAAGTTCTTCCAAATGATCATCCGTCGGGGCAGCAGCCAGTTGGTCAGCAATGATAGTACCCTTGATGGTTTTCCTTTGTACATATTTAAGATTATAGGCTACCAGGGCTGCCATCCATCTATCCATATATCCATCTACTATCAAGATCAGGCTTTTCCATGAGATATTTAAGTGGAATTTTATCAGTGAGGACATGTATGATGTATGCCCCTCAGATAATGTCTTTACTTGTGACATACACATTCTAGAGTAAGGTAGATCTTCTCAATGTAACTATATTTGAGCTTGTGTGTTAGTGTTCTCTTACTCAAATAGTAGATGGCATTTTCCTTATGGGAATCCAGAGCATTTTGTGCCAGCATGGCACCCATGGCTTCATCAGTAACTGTCAGGTAAAGAAATAATGGTTTGCTAGGCCTCGAAGGCTATAAAACATGTAGATTTATGATGTATTTATTAATTTTCTCAAAGGCCTTTTAACTTTCCTCGTTCCATTATTTAGAGCAATTCTTTTTCAGCAAGTTGAAGATGGGACCATAGGTGTCTGCTACTTGATTGATGAATTAGCTAATGTATTAGAGATGACTCAGGAACCCCCTTGTCTCCTTTTCTATTTTAGGAGGTGGCATGTCAAGGATTGCCTAGGATTTGGTAGGGTCAATCTCAATTCCTTTCTTGCTGACCATGTGGCCTAGGAAGAATACAAATAAGGCTCTGAATATGCACTTGACGGGGTTGAGCCTGAGGTTGTACTGTTAAAGCCTAAGGAAGAACTTCTCTAGTACTTGCAAATGTTGATAGGTAGTAATGCCTTTGATGACCATATCATTGACATAGACCTCCACTTCTCTATACATCATGTCATGGAATATTCTGGTGGCCATCCTTTGGTAGGTGACTTTAGCATTTTTCAGTCCAAATGGCATTACTCTGTAACTGTAGGTGCCCCATTCTATGATGAAGGTAGTTTTCTCCTTGTCTGGAGGATGAATACAAAATATGATTATATCCAGCAGTCAAATCGGTTAAGGAAACCATTTTCCATCCAACTAATGCATTTACTAATAAATCGATGTGTAGCAGAGGGAAATCACCTTTAGGGCATACCTTGTTTGGATCACGGTAGGTCAGACAAATTTTAACTTTCCCATACTTCTTCAGTATTAGGACAATGTTTGCTAGCCATGATGGCTAATTGATTGGTTCAATGTACTAATGAGAAAATTGCTTAGAAACCTCTTCTTTGATTAGAATGGACCACGCCGGCTTCGTGCGCCTTAACTTCTACTTAACAGGCTTGCAATTTGAATAAGTGGGAATCTTGTATGCGACGATGCTTAGATCAAGTCCGGTCATATCACTGGGCTTCTAGGTGAAGCAGTCATCGAATCTCTTGATCATCTCTTTTGTAACATTCTTATTTGATCATGCAGATGCAATGAATGTATTTTTAGAAATGTCATGTGTACCAGTGTTTATGGGCTCTTTCGCTACATCTTTTATTTCATTTATCTTATTATTTTCTTTTTTCGATTGACTAAGGTCATATTCATTAGTTGAAACTTCAAAAGAAAATAAAGAGACAGAGTCATAATAAGAAAACTTGGTCATTTTATTGAAGAAATAGGGGACAGGTCCATGGCTACATCATGTTTATAGTTAAAACCCCTTGGATTAGTTACATCATCAGACTTAGAATTAGAAGTCTCAGACTTAGACTCAGTTTCAGACTTAGGCTCGATCTTAGATTCAGATTCAGTCATTTCTGCTGGAGGGAGAGAGGCTTGCTTCATAAAACCAGTTGTCAAGCTTCTTCAGAACTATCATGATCAAGGTGGAGAGGTCAATATTTTCCTCCTTGTCAAACATGACATCTATGTTACCAAAGACGCTAGCTTCCATGTTCTCCTCATAATCGTTAGCCATAAAGTAGATGTGTTGACAATCTTCAAGTAGTAGATTGACATCAGAGAAAACTTCAAATCCAGAAATCCTGATACCATTCACAAGGCAGACCCATGGTTTGGAAAAAAGCATAGTAAGGAACCTTCTCTCCCTCTTTCATGAAGTATCTATTCAGAGTCTTGAAGTAAGGCCTCATAAGATAGTCAGCTTCTCCCTCTTTTTTAGCTACGACAGACCTTTCTCTTTCCTTGGCTTTCTCTTTTTTTACTTCATCATTAATTGGGTGGTAGTCGAAACCACAAGGCAGAATAGAGGATGGATACTCATCAAAAGACTCCATGCCTTATTGATTCCTTTCAAGGCCTATACCAGGAAAGTAGGCCATATGCATGAGGATGTTTCCAATCATTAGGTTACCGTAACAGTAAAAGTCCAGAGAATCTCCAGAATGGGAATTGTGTTTAGGACTTTAGATTTACTAGACATATCTACTTTTATTATGACTATTCCATTATTAAGTGGGAACTTTACACTTTGGTGCAAGGTAGATGGCACCACTTTAGCTTGATAGATCCAAGGTCTTCCCAAAAGTAAGTTGAAACATGAAGGAACATCAATGACATGGAAAGGTACTTGAAAGTTGGTTGGGCCTATGGTGACAGTCAGAGTTGCCACCCCCAGAACTTCTCTCTTTGAATTATCATAAGCTTGTACTATCTTATCAAAAGGGATGAAGTCAGCAACCTCCAAACCTAGGCAACTTGCTACCTTAAGTGGGCAAACATTGAGTGTAGAACCATTATTAACCAGAGTAATTATAATAGTCTTTTCCTTTGTAATGACCATGATGTAGAGAGCATCATTGTGGGGTCCCCTAGGTGGAATTTCATTATCTGAGAAGCAAATAGATGCCCCTTGGTAGAACTGGTGATGGAAGCAACTAGAGTGTCTAGAGATATGTCAATAGGTGTTTGACACTGGCTCAATGCCTTACAAAGAGCTTGGAGATAATGATAGGAAGACATTAATAGATTCTAGATAAAGATGTTTGCCTGAGTTTTCGTTAGTTGTTTCACCAAAAGGTCCTCTTTAAGCTCAAAACTCCCTTTTAATTGAGCCACTAATTATTGCGGAGGAGCAATATGCGCTTGTGTAACTCTTCCGCTTCTAGTAATAGCATCTATTTCAGTACTTAGATGCCTCAGGTGAATGACAAAGCAATAATCATGTTGGACTAACTTTCCTAAGCAAGGTTGGTCATCCAAAGTAGAGCATTTAGGGAAGGCAAACTTCTTTAAGGAAGGTAGGACCTCTCTAGTGTAATGGTAATTGCTCAATGGTATAACATCATATTTGAGATGTGTAGAATCCCCTTTGTCAAATTCAATCAAGATGGAATTAACATTGTGATCAGGAAGGGGATTGGTGCCAATGTTAGGCATAGGAGTTAGTTGCAGAAGTTCCTTGGCATTGATCAAATCTTTGATTTTGTGCCTAAGGGCCTTGCAATGGTCTGTCTTATGGTCAGGCCCTTGATGATAGTCCCACCTCTCATCCATATTGAAATTCTTAGGTAGAGGGTCCAGAATGGGTTTTGGTTCCAGAGGATTCAATGCTCATCTTTCTAGAAAATCTTTTAGAATGAGACTTAATGAGACCCCACCAAGGTTGGTGAATTCCCTTCTATTGATTTGGATAGGTTTTCGAGCAAAAATTGCATTGACTGTACCATCTTTTTTGGGTTACATTGGTTTTTCTAAAATGAGAGGATGAGGCTTAGGTTTTGTCCTTTATAAGGCCGGAGTCAACCCAACTTTGAGGCGAGAACCAACATTAACCAGTGCTTTAAAGTTGGTTAAATATTATGTCATCAGTCTCTCTTGATACATAGGTAGTAAGTTTTTGACAATAATGTCAATCTGTTCATATTCAGTTGGCCTGTTGACAATTTGGGAGGCTTTCTTCCTCCACCTAGTAATAAATATAGAGAAAGTTTCTTTTGGATACTATTTTGTAGTTTCCAAATCTCTTCTAGTTACATCTATTTCCTCATTATATGAATATTATTTTATAAAGGCATTACATATAGATTCCCACGTCAGTTTCTTGGAATCATCTACTTGTACAAACCAGTTCAGAGTCGCACCAGTAAGTGACTGTTAAAAGAGTTGAGCAAGGAGCTCACCTTCCACACCTAAGGGGCGAAGTGCACCATCATAGATTCTTTAGTGGTTTGAAGGGAAAGTAGTGCCATCAAACTTCTCAAATATAGACATCTGGAACTTGGAAGGAAGCCTTGCATGAGGAAATTGACTGAGAGATTTGACATCAATCATAATTTCCTTTTTCTTAATACCGTCGAGGGTTTTCTGTATTTCTTCATACTTCTTCATCATAGTCTTCAACAATGGATGGTCTTGGCCCCCTTTTGGAAAGAATCCGTGAGAGGGGTAGCTGGGATAACAACTCCACGATCAATTGGTGGTGGCAGTATAACCACATCTTCAGTGATTGACTCTTTTCCCAAATTGGATGAAGTAGATGCATGATTGCTTAGTTGGATCCCAATCTGAGCCATCATGGCTTGAAATTTTCTTAGGATAGTCTGTTCTTGGGCATGCATCATAGCAGTTACAGTCTATTGTTGCTTCTTGATAGCCTCATCTTATTTTTTAAATGATTTTAGCAAGCATGGAAGCAATATCAGTAGGTGAAGTAGTGGTAGTGGCATCAACAGTAGTGGGAATAGGACACTTGTTGTTGGACATGATGACATTTGAACATAAAAAAGGTAGGGTATCAGATTTTTGAAAGATAGGCCAATGGCAGGCAAGTTTGTATAAAAAAAAGGGGTAGAATTTTGGAGAATTTTTATGGAACAACTCACTTAGTCCAATTCTTTTTTTATATAGTGATGCATGCATGCATTTATGCATGGATGAAAATGGTTTCATGATGATAGATATAGAGTCTTTAGGGTACATGAGACCTAAGGTCAACTTTAATCATTATATGAAAGCTTGATGGTTTGAAGGTTCCCTAAAGACTAGAAATGCAATATACCTAACCACATGTGAATCAAATATATTCACATGAGTCTAATAGCTATGTGAAACCTCTTTATCCCAACTGAAAGAATAAATGAGTACGCCTTGGGGTGGATGATTTCACTATCGGCAAAGTAGTCCCAAGGAGGGAAGCTCACTCGATGTTACTTTCTACACATGTTTGCCTAGAAATAAAAAAGCATGTTAAATGATGCATGAAACCAATTCCATACCATTTTAAGGCAAAGTTGTTTTTATAAAAAAAAAATAGTCCAGTTAGTTTTTGTTAGTTTCAAAATGTTTAAACGTCCCTAGTAGAGTCGCCAGCTGTGAGGCCCGGTCCGAACCTAGGTGGCGGTTAGCACACGCCTTCGAGTTTCTAGCTTGAGAAAATCGATCGCGTGGGGTCAGATTGACTCATTGGGTGCAAGTGTGAATATGTGAGTCGCCACTTAATTTTTAGAAAATCATTCAATTTCCATGGTAATTAAGAAACTGTTTTAACTTCATTTTTTTATGAAAAATGATGTTTTTCCCAATTTTAGGAAAAGACGAGCCTCGAACCAAAGTGTAGATTCGGAGACTCGTGATTGATAAAAACTTTTTAAATTTTTTATTTTTCCATTTTTCTAAATAATTTTTGCTTAAAATTAGTACTGTTTTGGTTAAAAAGGTTTCATGTATGCATGGCATACTTTTATGGTGCATGGATAGGAATAGCATGCCAAAATGATGCATGAAAAAATATTGCAACATGAATGACAATTATAAGTAAAAAAGTGATAAAAATGACATAAAATCAATAGGGTCCTTCCTCTAGCTCCAAAGAGTTTTAGGGAAGACACACAACCCCAATAGACAAATTAAAGGTAAAATAATGAAGCAAATAAATACATCAAAATAATAGCAGCAAAGGGGATCCCTTCTCTAGTCTAAAAAGATCTGGAAATGACACACATTTCCCAAAAATTACAGAATACCAGAAACAAAAATAATAATGAAAATACGATAAAAATATTGTAAAGAAAATATAAAAATAAACAGAATTAAAAATAAAAGAAAAATAAAAGATTTTAGAGTTGCAACCTTGGAAAGGCTTGCCGGCGTATTCCTTTGAATGAGAATCAAATCTTATGTTGTTCTCCCTTCTTAAGAAGAGTGGGGTTGTTCTGAAAAATAATGGGTTGGTTGGTTGTGTGTTCAGAAGCTAATTCATTTTATTTTAAAAGAATTAACCAATAAGCTATTAATCAGTTCAGAATTTGATTAATGAAAAAATGGATTTTTTATAATTGAAATTTGCTTAAGTCAGATTCAAAATCAAAATACTATATCATTTAAATATACTACCTTTGGCTTTTGGGACTTCAGAATCGGAGGTTTGGACTGTTTGATGAAGCTGGATCAGGTCTCTTTTGAGTTCGGAGAAGACTGTTTGTGCACTGGCTAAAAGACAACTCGTTGATTGTGAAATGAATATCTTATCAGAATGTAGAAAGTTTAGTGTTTCAGTCTGAATTTTTGTGTTTGGAGGTGTTTTTGGCAGAGTTTCAGCGTGGAAACCTATTCTGGAAGATTTTTGGCAAAGGTTCGGTGTGTCAAAATCTTTCTAAAAAGTGACCCAGGGGTCAAATTTATAGGAAATCATGTCTGAAAAGTCAAATTTTAGACCCTGTGTGCCAAGGATCTAGCGCATCAAGCCTCTGCCTCATTCGCCAGATCGTTGGCGTATGCACCTGGGCATTTGAGCATGCGCTAGGGCCTTGGCGCATGGGCATGGGCCTTGGCTCATGGGCTTAGTTCGCAGGGCCAATCCAGTCCGATTCAGTTCAGGTTTTTAGGTTTTTTTTTGGTCTCTTTGAGGTCTGATTTGAGCATGGAGTCTTTGGGCTGGTATAAACGGGTTAGATCTTATTGTGTAAAAATATGGGTTCACACTATTATTATTTTGCAAAAGTTATCATGTCATGCCATTTTTGGAAAATCAAAAAGTAGCATGGTTTCTATAAAGGAATTGTTTTGTGTTTTAGTACATGCATGAGAGTAAAAATGTGGATATAGCCTGTTATTTGATGCAAACTTTGAAAACAATTTGTTACCCAGACCAAGTATAATATCAATACAGGCCATATTGTGACTGTGGCAGCAATACACTTTACTATTCTTGATCTCGAGACAACTAATGAGCCCAATTTGACTAAGTGGAACTTCAATATGGATTCATGGGTTCAGTAAGATATTCTCACTATTAATCATTGTTTAAAAGAAGCTTCTTCTAGAAAGTGTTGGAAAGATCTACAGATTCAACTTGATCAAATTCCCTCAAGCAGACCCTCGAACCTTCCATAGCAGCCTGAAGTAGACCCTCCTATTATTGAGCCTTTTAATGAAATTGAAGGGTGGAGAAAAGTGCTTAAAAGGTTGGATGAAATGGCAAAGGAGAATCGTTAGACTTCACTTCAAGTGCAAGACATGAGCACCCATCTTTTTTAAGTAAATGTTGGAATCAAGCTCCTTATTAAAATAAAACTGAACAGAGAAAAAGGAAAAAGAGAATAAGATAGTCCACTACAAAAACACCATGAAATCTATCAAGAAGATCTAAAACGTAATGGCTTCTTCGTAGTTCCAACTATCCAAGTAGAGGAAATTAGAAAATCAATGTATCTACTATTATTCTTCTTTTTTGTGATCGTAGTCCAAGACACTTCCTCTCTCTCGATGTAATCTAGCATATGGTCATTAAAAACGTAGTCTGTAAAGGCATAACAATGACCAATACTATAAGGAGCTATATCGTTTAGTTCATCAAAAAGTTCCACCCATGATATATTTATAGGATTGAAGCATGTCATAGCAAGCAGATTCTGATATGGAATGTAATCATCTCTAGAAGATGACTCCATGGTGACTGCTTTTCCTTTGTTAATCTAGGAGTGCCTAGTTGAATCATTATGCTTAGGAGGGGGACCCAAATCTTTAGACGTGTTGGGCGCATCTTTTTCAGAAACTATATCATCAAGTTCCTCATTATTCTGCATGTGATTACCTTTTCGAAATAGCGTCAAAAGCCATGGAACAGTGGGTTACTCCTTTCTAGGCGTCCACCGAGTGGATGGTTTCGAAGTAGTTTTCACCTTTTTAGGCATTCTCTCCTTAGGTTTAGGCCCCTCATTAGACCTACCATTGCGTCTGCACTCAATGACCATGTGCCCAATCGAAGAATAAGTAGTGCATAAAGTAGGTAATGTTTCATGCTTAATATCAATCCAATGTGTTTTATCCTTAGTCCTAACATGCAAGGTGTCGTAAATCGTACCTACGAGGTTTGGATCAATCAACACTCTTGCATAATGATCAAATTCCCCATCAAGATATTTAGCATCAATTCTCATTTGTTCACCAACTCCTCTAGCTATCTCAAAAAGTAATTTCTCATGCAAGAAATCATAAGTGAGTCTATAGAAACGAACCCAAACCCGAGCTGTAGTATTTATTTTTTGAGTTTCTGGATCAAACCCAAGTTCCCAAGATTATAATAAAAAAAATATCAGCTTTATGGTTGAGGGCACCCTTACTCCTAATATACTTTTGATCCTCTATTGAGTGTAAAAGAATATGATAATAATCCTTCCCTAAAGATATAAGTTTCCATTGTGATTTGAATTCCCACAAAGAAGATAATTTCTCTTTTAAATCAATATGATTACATGATGAATCACCCTTTGAAAAAATCAATCTACAAATTTAAAAAAAATCTACATTCTTAACTCGTAGCTCATAAATTGCATGAGAGACTTTAACCGATACAAAGCCACCTAAGTTTTCAATGTCATGAACTGAATTCATATCACAAATAACATCAATAACATAAGAGATATCAGGTCTAGAGTTACATGTTGCTTGAGCTACCTTAGGAATATCATATGTAGAGGTCTCTATTATTGTCTAAGTCGCTACACCTAAAGGTTTGGTAGTAATCGCTTGGGTTGCAGATGGTGCACTTAACCTTGCACTGGTCCCAACATTTGTAGGGGAAGATCGTGAATGAGACTGGTCAGAAGCCAGGCTCTCAAATCCCTAAACCATGACAGAAAAAGATAGTCGTTGAAGCATAGCCAATTGTAACTGTTTGGAAGATGCAATCAATGGCTTGGATTATACAGGTTGCAATTGAGATCATCAAGGGGTTGTGGTCAGAGAAGATGACCCAGTTGCACCGCCTGGTTTGAAGGTTGCAGCGGCAGAAGAGAGGCCGGCGGCCATCAATAGGTCTGCCTAGGAGGAGAGGTTTAGGGTTTCCCTAAGTGGAACATCATGTTAGCACCTTATGTGATATGCTAATCAAACAAAAAACTTTTTTAAAAATAAAAAATTTTCATATCAGCTTCCAACTTAAGTAAGTGGAGAAGAACAAGTGAAACAAGGCTGCAAGTTTGTAATCTTTTTTAAGATGTATCATATTCTTGGTGGTTCTTCCTCTTCTTCAAAGTCTGACTCAGATGAGTAAGAACCTCTCTTTGTTATTTTTGTGTTATTTTTAGTTTTGGTTATTTGTCATTTATTGTGTTTTCATGCATTACATTAGGGATAATATGATATTTAAGTGTGGAGGTACTTAGGAATATGGGTCATTTTTTCTTTTAGTTTTTTTATCATTTTTGTTCATATTGTGGAATATGTTTAATGCATTTGATTGGCTATATATATATGAAAATGCTTGATTTTTAAATTGTTTAGCTTAAAAAATTGAGAAAATTTTAAAATTTTCTTTCAAATCTAGTGTGGCCAAGGATAAAATGAGATTGTATTAGAGCTAGATTATGCAAAATTGCTTTAAAAGAAAATACTTTTTGGCCTTGATCATCATTTTGAAGCTAGATTTTGATTGCTTATTGCTTGAATTATCATTAGTGGTTTGTGTATACTGACTTAAAATCCTGCGCACCTTAGAACATGTTAATTGAATTCATTGAGATGAAATTTTTAGTCCATATAGGAAGAGCAGAAATGATTAAGGCATTTATTTGTTTAGCTAATTCTACATTTCTACCCATTTTGTAAAAATCATCCCCTTTGTTTAGCCCTTTGAGCCAAAGAAGAGTGTTAACATGCATTTATCTTATGCTCTTAAAATTGTTAAACCTTGTTTGCACACACCTTATGTTATGAGATTGTTTTAATAAGTGAGCTTATTGTGACATTATATTTTTAGAAACTA
>CAOJBK010594525.1:0-12513 GCA_948294925.1 Codiaeum variegatum | reverse complement strand
TACTTTAAAGTCTATGACAAAAAGAATCTGTCTCCATATTCCCAAACACTTTGAGAATAGATTCTCTTACATAGAACTTAAGGAACATATATACGTAATGCACTGAAATGAAATCAATCATTAAACGAAAACATATATATTAAGCCATAAATGGAATTCAGATTACAAATATGTACACAATGTACATACTCTAGGGTATACAACCCCAATAATCTCCCACTTACACTAGAGCTAGTCTAAAGCCAATCTATATAGTATCTAAGACCCGAAGGATGTGCTACTGCTAGCTTACTCAGACTGTCCGCTCGACAATTTTTGAGCTTTAGGACTTTTTGGTACTCCTTTTTCCTATATCTTCTGTATTTGCCCTTTGACAATGGCTAAATATCTCACAATCTCTTCCTTCCTTGCCTCGAATACTCCATCAACATGCCCCAATACTAATTGCGAGTCACTGTAAATGCACAAATTTTCCACATAAAGGAAGTTGGTCAACCTGAGTCCATGTATAAGTGCATCGTACTCGACTATGTTGTTTGTAGTGGGAAAGTCTAACTTTAAAGCATATTCAAGGAGGACTCCAATGCCACTTCTGAGGATGATCCCTATTCCACTGGCTCTCTGGGCACTAGCTCCATTAACATACAACTCCCAGGTGGTTGACAAGCTTACTTTAGCTTTGCTTTCTTCGTACCCATCTTCTCTTATCTCTAGAAATGAGCATTCAGATATGAAATCTGCCAATGCTTAGGCTTTAAGTGCTGCTCTAGGCTGATATTGCAGAGTATATTGCCTAACCTCTATAGACTAGCATAAAATCCTTCTTGAGGTTTTCATCTTGTGGAGGGTTTTCTGGAGGGGCTTGTCAGTCACTACTGCCCCTTTGTGTGCTTGGAGGTATACTTTAAATTTCATACAGGACAACAAAAGAGCATAAGCCAATTTTTCAATAGGTGAGTAGTTCAACTTTGGTCCTTGCAGGACTTTGCTAATGTAGTAAATCAGCCTTTGAATCCCTTCCTCCTCCCTTACAGCCCCGACAACATATTGGGAAGTAGATAGATATATGAGCACTTCTTCTCCGGGTAGTGATCTACTCAACACCTACACCCTAGGAAATTTTTGAGCTCTTTAAAGGCCTTTGGACAATCTTCTGACCATTCGAAAGATGCACTCTTCCTTAGCTTCTTAAAAAATGGCAAATACTTTTCTACTATCTTCGATATGAACCAGTTAAGAGCTACCAGCCTCCTAGTTAACTTTTGCACCTCCTTCACATTCCTTGGAGCTGGAATATCCATAATCGCCTTCACTTTATTTGAATTGGGCTCAATTCCTTTTTCACTCACCTGGTACCCAAGGAATTTTCCGTCCTGGACAAAGACGACACACTTCTCAGGATTCAATTTTATTCCATAACGATCCATCACCTCGATAACTTCCCTCAAGTCTTCTATGTGCTCTCTAAAGCTTTTACTTTTGACAATCATATCATCAACACAGGCCTCTATATTCTGCCTAGCTGATCTTTGAAAATTCTATTGACCAACCTCTAGTACGTTGAACCCGCATTTTTTATGCCAAAAGGCATAAAGGTGTAGCAATATGTTTCTTTTTAGGTGATGAGCACAATCTTCTCCTTATCTTCTGGGTCCATCCTGATCTGGTGGTATCCCTATTTAGCATCAAGCGATAAGAGGAACTTATACCTCACCGTGGAATCCACCAACGTGTTTATCATCAGCAGCAGGTAAGAGTCCTTGGGACAGGCTCTATTTAGGTCAGTGAAGTGAACACACATTTTATCGGTCTCGTTGCCTTCTTTACCAGAACTACATTCTCCAACTACTCTGGGAATTTAAACTCTCGGATGAACCCTGCTTCCATCAACTTCTCTACTTCCTCATTAATAATTTCCTACCTTTCCGTTCTGAAGCATCTATTCTTCTGCTTCATAGGCTTAAAGGTCAGATCTACATTAAGCTTATGCATCCCCAATTCGGGGCTGATCCTCAGCATCTCTGATGAGTCCCATGCAAAAGTTTCCTTATGACTTATCAAAAATTCTTTAGCCTCCTCCTTTTCTTCTGATCCCCGATTTATCTTCAAGCTCCTTTCTTGGATCCATTCACTTACTCGGAATGACTCCAATTCTTCAAATGGCTGAATTCTTTGGTCCTCTATTTTCGCATCCTCTTGGACCATACACACTTCTTCAGACTATATATGGATCAAGCTCTTTCTTTTTTGAGTGAAATCTGCCTCAAACTTCTGCTTCATAGTGCTGTATACACAAATTTATGTTCCATTGAGTAGAGGGACTTTCAACCTTCCTCTTCATACATTGGTGTCCACATCTAAATTTCTAAGTAGTGGTCTTCCCATCAATACATTATAAGCCATTGGGATCCTTACTACCATGAAGAACGCCATGACCATTACGCTCTTTGGAGCTACCCCTATAGTGAAGGGCAACTGGATGTATCCCGCCACTGGGATCTCCGTTTTGTCCAAGGTCAGGGTTGGGTTCTTTAATTCTTTCAACTAATAACCTTTAATCGCCATCTTTTGATAGGCCTCAAGGGATCACAGGTTAGTGGAACTTCCATTATCCACCAAGATCCTTTGGACATTATAATTGGCAATGATGCCTTTGATGACAATTGGGTCTACCTTCCTGGGCGTTAGCTCTTCTTCTTCGGCCCATTGCCTCTGGCCATTATAGAACACAAACTCATAAGTTTCCCCACTTCGAGATGTGGACTTGCCTTTCACACTCACTTCTTCCTCCTAAGGCCCCCTTGTCAAACAAGTTATATCCCCTGCAGTTCCATCATTGACCACTGGTGGCTCTGGGTCTTGATTATCTCTCACAAATCTCCTCAGATAATCCTGCTTGATCAATCGCTCTATTTCTTCCATCAAGTATCTGTAGGAGTCGTGGTATGACCATGGGTGTTGTTGAACTTGCAGAACTTCATCTTGTCCCTCTTATCGGGGCTCTCCTTATCGGCTTGGGCCTCTGCCATATGGCCTGGTCCTAGAAAGCTACAAAAATAGTATCAGGCCTGGCATTCAGTGGGGTTAGCTTAGTCATGTCAAAGGTTCTCTTGGCTGGCTCTCTTCCTTTCTCCTTCCATGAAGCCATGCCCTTTGAACCATTCACTCCTTCATCCTCTCCTTTCTTGCTTTTCTTTAATGGGGTGTCTTCTTCCTCCCTTTTTTGCTTCCAAGCAAATTGGCTTACTCGGAAGGCATCATCCTGCAGGATGTATTTCTGAACTATCGACATAGCTTTTTCCAGATTGTTGGGCAGCTCCCGAGATAACTTTTTAAAGAAGTCTGCATGTGTTGTGCATTTTTGTAGAGCTTCTACTACTCTTGCCTAATTTAGGTGAGTCACCTCCAATGCCTCCACATTAAATCTTACTAGGAAATCCCTCAAGGATTCATCCTGGCCCTATTTAACAAGCTCCAAAGCCTGCGTTTACATCTCTATAGGGATGTTGGCTGCAAATCTCCTCATGAAGTTCTCGGCTAACTGTTGAAAGTTCTCTATACTTCCTTTCTTCAAACCATCATACCACTTGTGGCCACTTCGTCTAACGACCCCCTAAAGTCCCTACATAGTGCCTTATCATATCTAGTCTGAAGCTCTATTTCATGCTTGTAGTTAAGAATGTGGGCTCTCGGATTCGTGGACCTAGTGTATTTGGTGATTTTCAGAGCTTTAAATTTGCTTGGAATTTGATAACTTGTTACCCTTCTAATAAATGGGGATTTCAACTCGAACCTCAAATCCCTATCTCCATATTTCCTTTTCCCCCCAAGCTCCTCCATACACTTCTTCACCATCTCCCTCATGTTTCTCGACCCTTGGCATGTAGCCTCATGTTCCCTTCTTCGAGATCGTGACCTATGACGAGTCCTCCTATCATGCTCTCTCCTGGAGCGATCCCCTCTCTTCTCCTAGTCTCTTCCTCTTTAGGCCTGGACTTTGTAAAGTCTATTGAGCTTCTTTCTCACTCATTATTTTGATCATCCGTCCTTGCCTCTACTCTTTTCCTCCTACCATGTCCATTGGATCCACATGATTACCTCCTACGACCCCTATTTCTGACCTCAATCAGCTAGCTGATGCTTGCAGCCTATCCTCCCTCCCTCTCTCGAGTGTTTGGAATAGCTGTGTTCTGTCAGTTCTAGCTGGGTCGGCGAGCGCGGTCTCATTCATCTGTTGTCCAGGAGGACTTTGGTTCTGTAGGAGCTGTAGGAATGGTGTTTGTGCACTCAGGATGACACTTTGAATTTTTGGTGATAAGCTAGAAGGTGAATTAGTTGAGGCTCGGTGTGGTATGTTCGAGATAGGATTTGATTGGGTGTTTCTCAATAGGTTAGCTAAGGCTTGAAAAGGTGATGTTGGGTCAGTGGTGGTTGTAGTGTTTTTGTTTATGGCCGAAGTTTCATGACTATTGTTATTGGCAGTGTGGCTTGGTGAAGGGTTGGTATTGTGATTTCTGAAATCTTGGGGGTCATCCATGACCTACTATTTTCAAAGGTGCAAGCTTTTTAAGTCAAGAAAGGAAAGTCAATGTGATATCCTCAAAGAGAAAAGAGAATGGTTTTTGAAATCAGGAAAATCTTTTTTAATCGGATTCCCACAGACGATGCCACTTTGATAGGACTAAGACCTAACAACTTTATCTCGGGATTGATGGATCTGGGACTTGATTGAAATACCTGCACCAATGAATAATAGTGAGTTAAGAGGGCCAGGCTTTAAGCCTAGCGAGGACCCTTTGATACTTAAGTCAGTAATGGATTTTTAGGCTTAAGCTATTCATTAATGGATTAGGGTTTTTGGGATGAGTTTGACATACCTTGAATTTTATGCCAAAGTGAAGTATTTATAATGTGTGTATGGTTCACAAGGAGGACACTTGTCATAATATTAAAGGCCCAAGTGTAATTCTCTGAGCTGTATAGGAAGTGGTCTCGTATTGGGAATAATACACATGTCCCTAGGAATATTCAGAGGAATTATCCTCATGGGCCTTAGTAAGCCCCTTTCTGGAAGCACTGAGCTTGGGCCTAGTTCAAGAAGGGTCTACATAGGTCCTATCTTAGGACTTCTTAGGCTTTGAGCCTTCTTTTCTAGGTTAGATCCATATCAATATGTAAATCACTTCACCTATTGAACCCATCTTTTCCAATTTACTTATAAGTAAAATATTCAAAGAGAGCTTATAGCATATGCTTTTAGCAGCTTAGCCATGGTTTGTATAGGAAATTTTTTTGGCTGCAAACACAAATGGTCCACCATAGACTATGTTATATCAGCTCTTGTTATCATTGCCATTCTCATTTGTTTGAGAATTGTTTGTTATACCATTTACCGGCTGTTGAAGAAGGAAGAACTAGGCAATCATGGCATAGAAATGCATCAATAGAGAATAATGCATTCATATTAAGTATTGTTTTCCAAAGCAGAACATTGTTAAGCAGAGCAAGTCTTCTATTTCTCTACTTGCCAATTGTTGTTTTTGTGATTTTTAGCTATCATTGAATTTGTCAACTCTTCTTAGTATAAATTTTTTTTAGTAGATTTGTACCGGTTACTAGTGATCATGTGTAATTCACAATGAAATTTTAGCACTATTAATGTATTTATATAGATTACATATAAGACTATAGTAATAAACCAATAATCAACTAGTAAAGGAAAATAAAGTTTTGATTCTAAAATGCCTGTAAAAGTTTTGATCTTTAACATCTAAAATAACTGTACTGTACAATTGAAATATAGATAATCTATTTTCTATTGTAGCTCAAAATACTCATGATTACTTGGACCTAAACCTCCACTATCCTTGTTGACATGGGTCACACGCCATAATTTTATGACTCCATCAAGACTACTACCTGTGTAGATTGTGCATACTTCTTTATTACTTTCCTCTCATGATCGTCCCATAAATGTCGAAATGCACCTAACAAGTCCTCTATTTCCTATTAAAACTGCTAAACAAGTGTGTTGTCCATCAGATTCTCTAAGCCAAACTCTACTAGACGAATCAGTTGACCCACTAATTACATAACTTCCCACATTGCTTATGCACATTACAGCATGTGTATGACCTTTAAGTGCACCGCCGTATTGTAATTGCCCTGCGAACCCTTCTCTGAGCCAGTAATGTATGTACCCATCAGTGCATCCACAATATAGAATCCAGTCATCAACAGTCAAAGTCAAAGTCAAGGTCTTTATAGGTGAGAATTTGGCTAGCAAGGTTGTTATAAGAGAATGTGGCCAGTCTCCTATGCTGAAGTTACGACGCCATACTTTAACTGAGGCATCATCTGAAGTTGTGTAGAGTACTCCATCTTCGGCTGCTACTATGGTGTTGATTGGCTCCGAATGAGCTTGGATTGTCTCTATGCATTTGTGGTCCGATAATCTCCATACTTTTACTGTTTTATCAACAGAAGCTGAGTATAAGGTGTCATAAGAAATGTTTATTGCTAATGATGTTATTGGCCCCATATGCTCCATCTGTTAAACGATTTGTCAATTGCAAAATCAGTATTAACAAACTAACAATATTTAATTCAAAATATTTTTACTAACTACATTAAAAAATGATATACTTTTGGTATCGACCAATGTTGTCATGATTAATACTATAATTAATAAAGCAGCTTCATTGAAACTTGCATATGTAACAATATACTGTAGTGTATTTATAGCTGCACCAAGAATCTTGAGCTGTGCATTTATGCTTATAAAGAACTATAGCAAATAAGGATTATTTATATACATACAGTAGTTGAGGAAGGTGTGTGAAGCTGAAACATTTTCTTCTTTTTGTTAGTAAAATGGTTATGTTTAAGTACATTAATTCAAATTCCTGAATCAATCTTGCTAATAATAGAAAAATTAACAGACATGATTAAGTTCTAATAAAAAAATGAAAAGATTATTTAGATGTCAACTATGCAGATACCACTTATGCAGACGCAACTTGTCCTCTTAAGATTCTTACTTAAATATGGTTCCTATGTGGATTTTTTTTTTCTTTTCTATTTAAAAAAGATGGAGGGTATTCCAAATTGGCAAGGGATGGCAAAATTGACTCGCCCCAATACGAACGAGGCGGATTTTTTAATGGTTTATCCGATTACGGAGCGGATTCGGATTAATTCGGTATTAAAAAAATATCGGGACGGGTCGAGACCGGATTTTGGTCTCCCCGTCCCGTAACCCGACCCGACCCAACCCAATTCTATATTTATATATAAATATATATATTTTTAATTTATATTTATATTTTTAAATTATAAATTTAATATATTTTATAATTTTTAATATATTTTATATTTTTTAAATTATTTTATTATATAAAAATTTTTATTCGGAGCGGAGCGGAGCGGGGAAAGATGGGGCGGGGCGGGTTACAGGCAAAAAAAAAATCCGCCGGATTACAGGACGGGTTCAGGTTACTGGGGCGAAGGCGGGTCGGGACCGGGTTGGGCATAACCGGGTCCCGACCCGCCCCATTGCCACCCCTACAAATTTGTGTGCTTTTATAAAATTCAAGCAATTTATTTATAAAAAAAAATTCATTCAATCACCAAAATAGAAAAAATTTTAAAAGCACATACAAAATAAAATAAAGAAGGCATTTATGAACTAATCTAAGAATAGAAATAATAATATTACCAAGTTTCAAAAGCAAGGTAGATACAAGTTATATATCAATGTAAACGACATGTAACCCCACATTGACAAAAAATAACAAGTAATTAAACATAATAAATACAAACTAAAACGACATTAAACATTACCGTTGTATCTTTTCCGGCAATGTAGCTCCGGACTTAACCGGTAGCCTTAGGAATAGTTCCCAATCTAACATGTTTCAAAGATCCATCCCATGATCTTCTCCAAACTCTAATTTTACCATCACCATAAGCAGCATAAACTCTATCTTGTGAAACTTCAAATGCAACCACCATTGATGCTTTAGTCTTAAGCTGACTACACTCAGCAAACTCAGGCAATTTCCATATTCTAATCAAATTAGTATTAGACCCAGTGTAAATTAATCCATTTGAAATTGCCATTGATAATATTTGTCCATCTTTTTTAATAATTGAAGAGAGACAAGTGTATGTTGTTTTAGAGTTGGAAAAAAGAGGGGATTGTGTGAGTGGGCGAGGAGGGGATGAGTATGGAGAAGAATGGCGATGTGGGATTATGGGTGAATGGGGTGGAGAAAAGAGAAATTGTGAAAAGGAAGGTTCTTTTGAAGAGAGGCTTTTTAAAAATTTGAAAGAAGGGTTTGGTGGTGAATTTGGAGAGTCTAATGAAGCCATAGATATCTCAATGAAATGCAAATGCAGACCCAAAATTGTTGTCAAGAAAAGTTTGATGGTATTGTTTGGTTTATGAATTAATGTTGGTTGGCTGAGTCATAAATCAAATTCCAGGGGAAAAAAATATTGGGCCAGATATTTAAATAGTGTACAATTCCTCTCTCACATTCATGTTGGAGACCATCTTATATGAATAAAGATAATAATAGTAATGTAAAGTGTTTTATTATTTTCATGTGTACGAAATATACAATGTAATTTCTCAAATCTATATATTTGGTCTCTGAAAAAAAAATTCTAGAGATAATAGTCAAATGAGTAATTTATTTAGGTTCAAATCCCTTCCCCATTAAAAAAAAAGGGTAAAAACCAAGGATGAATATAATAAAAAGTATTTAAATACATAAATCTCATCTTTCTTGTATTCGTTCCTAATTGTGTTGTTTATCATCAATTGGTTGATTCATTCTTTCGATTCCTAGATCTTCTGTTTGATCTGTTTGTGAAGTTTTTCTTTATTTTTGTGACTGATAAATTTGATTGATAATGGATTTAACAAATCTTAATCCTAATGAGAATCTTGTTTCACCATTTTATTTTTATCATTTAGAAAATTATATCTCCATTATGGTGACTCTATTGCTTACCTCATTAATATATTCCTTTTATTTGTAGTCTCAATAAGAAAAAAACAAGGTTTTCTTGATAGCTTGATACTTAAACTTGCTTTTAATGATAAGACTTGTAGTCATTTTTTAGTCCTTGGATTCATTGTAATAATCTAATAGTCTCATAGTTGCTAAGATCAATTTCCCCTTCAATTGCTACAATTATTTTCTACGTAGATGAAGTTAAAAAGAATTGGAACGGACTGAATATAATATTTTAAAAACTTGATGACTCTAAGATCTATTATTCACATAGTCAATTGTGCTCAATTACACAGGAAACTAAATTAATTAATGAGTATTATACTGAATTGAATTGTGTTTGGAAAGAACTGAGAAACTTTAAACCTTTACCTCATTATGAGTGTGGTAAGTGTAATGATAATTGTTTTCACGTCTTTGTTAATGCAACACAGTAGGACCTTGTGTGAAGTTTTTGAATGGTCTAAAAGAAACTTACCAGCAATTCAAGTCTCAAGTGATTGTTATAAGACCCTTTCCTTCACTAGATGAGGTATATTACACAATCGCAATCATTCTCTAAAGGAGTTGAAATGGGTATTAAAAGGAACACAAATGCTTATTAAACTTGTTTTCATTGGGGAAAATCTGCTCATCTTAAAGAGAGTTGTTACAGACTTATTGGTTATCCTCTTCTCGTTAAATTTACTAAGTCTAAAGAACATGGTTAACATATCAGATAAATGAATCAAGTTATTCATAAGTTTGATAATATTGCTTATATCACTGATAAACTTACTAATCTCAGTCTCTCTAAGAAGTAAGTTCAAAAACTAATGTCAATTCTTCGTGATCAGGAGACTGTTATGCATAATAAGAGTGGTTCTCAATCTTTTTTCTCAATCATAATTCATACCACTAATCTTACAAGTAACATTGCTTCAATTTTCTCTGTGCAAAATTCACATAAACTTCTAACTTTACTCAATTTTGATATTATTAGATATATTTGACCCATATTTTGAGTGGATGAAAATAAATTATGTTGAGTGTAATGAAAAAATGAAATGAAATAAAAATACGAGACTTCGTAAAATTGGCTTTAGTGGTGCTACAAATGTGGAGATGGTTCTATGTAATCCTAAATACATGGAACAAAATTTGGTTAGTGGAATCTTGAAGCTCAAGTTTAGGAAATGGATCTTGAAGCTATAGACTCGGAGAAGATGCAACTGTAAAGTCTAAAGTATGCTTGAAACTGAAGAATAGAGACATATTTTACAAGTGGTACCTGTGGAACCTAGAGACTGAAGACTTAGAGCTGAAGTCTAAGGACTGCTTGCACCTAATGAATAGGAGTTAGAGACTAATGTGAAAAATGTGACATAAACCTACGGATTGGGGCTTGAAAATGTGGAACTATACTTGGAGACTTCACTATAAAAGGAAGAGCACTTGCAAAATTGAAGAATCATCCAACAACAATAAAGAATCAACACAACACCAAGCTTTTTCAAGCTTTTCTATCTCAAAGCTCCAATAGCTTTAATTTCCTATCAATTTTTCAAGCATCCTTGGATCTTTGTCATTTATCTTATTCAAAAAATTATATGTAATGTACTTTGATTACATTAATACAAACAAAAAAATTACAAAATTTATTCTATCTTTGGTTTCTTTGTGTAACAATTGGTGAAGCGCTTTTAAGTGAATCCTAGTTCCCATGAAACTGTTGTCCCTTTAGTTTCTGCATAATCATTTGAAAGAAGTTAGGTTTAAGGGTGAGACCCCCAAGAATCTATAGCACGCCTCAAATTAATTAAACACAAGGGCAAACATTCTTTTTTAGCCCGCCTAGTGGGACAAATCTCATAAAATCCAACAAATCATTGTTCTTAGCAAAAAAGTTATAAACAATCTTTTTTGGCATGCATGGTGGGACACTTGTTTCATAATGATACCTAAGAAGAATTCAAAGGATAAGGAGATTGTTGATGCTATGTGTCTTAGGACGCAAAGGAAGGGGTACCAAAAGCAACACTTGGATTCATATCTCAAATGATTGAGCAAATTGAAAGGACTCACAATCCTTTACGAGCTGGTGATGTCCCTGGAAATGTCACTCAAGAGGCTCTAGTGCCTCTTGCTTCTCAAGGCATAGATGGATGCCTAGATTCCTTGGAAAAAATATGTGTTTCATGGGAAAAATCATGGTTGATACTAAATCTTTGTTAGAGCAAGTGGTGGCTGGAAAATCTAATAACTTGGGTTGGACTGCTCCTAGCCTCAACCAACCCACAAGATAATCATCTGAAGAATCCATTGATTTTTTGGAATCTAGCAACGTGCCTCGAATGGAGCATCCACCTACACAATAATAATAAAGAAGGAAAAAACATAGATCGTCTAAAAACCCAACAAACATAGGCTGCACCAATGGTAACAAGCTTTCACATGCTGCACAAACTCAACCACAACAATTTCAAGGGTCTACATCACTAAAGACCCATCCTACAACTTATAATAGAGAAGGAATTAACTATATATAAGGTTCAAGCTTGGGGGCAACCAAAAAGTGGTGACAAGATCTAACATACCTATTGATACTCAAGTCCCTCTAGCTTCAGTCCCTGTTGCTCCTCCTCCAATAGCTCAAGTGAACTTGGAAGCGGTAAGAAAGGCTGTGCAAGAATTATATGGTCCAAGACTCCATCAAATGGGTAGGCTGGAATTCCATAAGACATATTTCCCAGCTATCGATTGAGAAAATCCATATTCGAATGGATATCGCATTTCAAACTTCTCATTGTTCTCTAGAGAAGATGGACAATCAACCTTAGAACATATTGCTAGATTTACTATTCAACGTGGGAAGTTAGCAAATTACGAGAATTTCAATTTTTATAAGCTAAGTTTGTTTCCAAATTCCCTAATTGGTCAAGCTTTTACTTAGTAATCAACATTACCAAAAGACCTCGTTTATTCATGGTAAGAACTAGAAATGAGATTTCATACCTAGTTTTTTAGAGTTGAGCATGAGGTGTGTGTGGCTGAGTTGTCAAGGATGATACAGAGGAGTGGAGAGTCCGCTATAATGTTTTCATTGCCCACTTCAAAAAGATAAGAAGTCGTGCAAGGTCTTCTTTCCTTAAACTGAATTCGTCAATATGGCCCAACACAGTTTAGATATTGAGCTAAGAAAAAAATTTCAAGGAATGGAATTTAGAGACTTTTATGAGTAGGCTGCAAAAGTAACAGAATATGAGAAGTTACTTCGAGAATATAATAGAATTAAGAAGAAGGCCATGGGAACTTACTTTCAAGATGTGGGTATCCAATAAATTATTGTGGCCAACCTTCCTAATTCTAGTTTTCAAGTGTTTTCTATGCTGATGCGGCCACCTCCTGCCAAGAATGGAGATGATTGGAAGAAACCTAAAGCTCAATCAATACAATACACATTTGATGCAAGCAAAACTGAGGAGATCTTCGATTTTCTCTTAAAGGAAAA
>CAOJBK010594052.1:0-13803 GCA_948294925.1 Codiaeum variegatum | reverse complement strand
AGAACAAGATTTCATTCAATTAATGTTGATTACATTGGCTCATTAGAATGATATCTCATCATTTACTTCCTATACAAGTTGAAGCTATTCCTAATCCAAGAGTTTCATTACTTTAATAACGTAATTGCTGTGTATAAATGGTTGCAGCTTACAACAATTTACACTTCTCTGCTTTCAGTGAAAATTTTGTATACCTTTTACAACATTGAATTATCATATGATTACCACGGTTCTCTAACCTTCGATATTGTCCCAGTGAGGGGATTCATTTTCATAGTCAAATTCTAATTCTTGAAGCCTGTTGTAAGCTAATCTGCTCATCGTACCAAGACCTGAAACATGAAACCACAGATTTGGATCAGAAAGAGTTGGCAAAAATCATTGAGATTTCTTGGAAAATGTAACCTTTTGTAATTTTGTGATAAAACAAGTTACAAAAACAACTTCGAGCACAAACAACACTCAGAACAGGCAAGGATGGATAATATGTGCAAGAGTTTACTTCCACATGCAGTGCATATTACGTTTACCTTCAACAATTCTGTAGAAAGAGAACCACCATCGATCTCTGGGAACATCATATTGCTCTAGCGTAACGTTTATTTCTTCATCGTGTTTTCCCTCCAGGACATCCTTCAATTTTACCACCGCGTCTTTAGTTTTGTTGAGTATGTTGTTATCATCTCCAACAACTAATCTTTGAAGATCATTCTGCGAAGAAGAGAGGCTAACAGCAAGGGCAAACTGGGCAGCAGCAGCCCATCTTGAAGAGGCTATCCATCTCCTCTGGCCATCTTGCCGCTTGGCTTCTTCTTGACCAGCTTTAGTTTCTTTTCTCTCAAATACTAAGCTGCGTAAGTACTGAGCATTTGCAGGTCCTGTACTTTGAACCATTTTAGAGAACGCACTTGCATCATACGATAGCAGCTCTTCTGGAGTTGCATGTTCTAAAACCTGTAAGTTAAGGTAAAAACATCTTAATGTATGAGCATAAAATTGAATGTTCTACAAGTAATATTGGAATCTTAGCAAATATCAAAATACAAAAAAATATTGGAGTCTCAGCAACCTGCAAATAGAGTTAAAATGAGCATGAATAGTATTAGTAAATGATCTTTCTTCCTGCTTTTTGAATACGTAAGGATTATAGATAATCAACTAAGCCTTAGTTCCAAGTTAATTGGGGTTGCTATATGAATAAGGTTGGTTAATTGATAGAAACAAATGATTTGAGACTTACCCGACCAGCATCAAGAACAAGAATTCTGTCACAGTCAATGATGGTATTTAGTCTGTGAGCAATAACAAGCATTGTGCAAGATTTAAATTCTTCCCGAATGGTTTTTTGAATAAGAGCGTCAGTTCTGACATCAACAGCCGCAGTTGCTTCATCAAGAACAAGAATCTTTGATCTTCGTAGCAATGCTCGTGCAAGACTTAATAGTTGCCTCTGTCCAACACTGAAATTCTCCCCTCCTTCGGAAACCTTTATACAAGAATCACATATTAGTTGGCACTTGTTATGTTTCTTTTGTTTATAATGGTTATGAAACTTCTTTTCCTGTTTGAAAACCCTATAATCTAATAAAATGCTGGTCACACAGAATATTTCCCAACTACTTTTTCTGCTAGTTTGATGGGTTTTTTTTTTTCGGAATGCATTTATAATTCTTTGCAAGTATGCCCCTTCGCAAGGAACACTTCAATAGATCAAGATATTTCCATTTAAATAAGGTAGCTAAGTAACAAATTATTGAGGTTTATACCTCAGCATCTAGACCAAAAGAATTCTTCCTGATAACTTCCTTTAGATGTGCCCTCTCTAGAGCCTCCCAAAGATCCGCATCATTGTGTTCACTAAATGGATCAACATTAAAACGCACAGTTCCTAGAAAAAGAACAATTAGAATAATCAATAACTTTATAATTAATACCCAAACAAGAAGAACAGAAGATTGCCCTCATAGTGCAAAAATTGGTATTGCACATACCGATAGAACAGAAATGGTAGAGTGACTTACAAAACTGGACTCTAAACTTATTTGTTCACTACATGACTCACATTAAGCAATATTTTCTATATAACACATTAGGACAATAAAGAATTGGAAAAAAAATTAACTAGAAAGGTTATAAGGCAATTTGTTTCAACTTGGCCAGAATTTCTAGATCAACTTTGAAGTATGCTAGAGAAGCAAGTTTTGAGGTGGAAAACAATAGTGGAATAGGAGAAAGAGAATAAACTCCTCATTATATGTGTGGAAAGCAATGAAAGTTAAATAAAAAGAAAATCCAGTTTTTAGTTTTTTAAAAGTGAGTACCTGAGAACAGAACAGGTGATTGTGGTATGATACTAAGAGCTTTTCTCAAATCTGTCAATCCAAACTTGCTAACATCACAACCATCAATGATAACTTCACCTCTTTCTAGTTCAACAATCCGGAACAATGCATTAAGCATGCTGGATTTCCCTGCTCCTGTTCGCCCAACTATTCCTAGCTTCTCACTTGGCAAAACTGAGAAAGATATTCCATGCAAGACTGGAGGAAGTTCAGGTCTATAACGTAAGACAACATCCCTAAACTTAATTGATCCTGAAGAAGGCCATGCTGGGGGAGGGCGATTGCTCTCGATTATAGCTGGAGCTTCAGAAGGCAAATCTATATATGTGCCAGCACGCTCAACAGAATTAAAACTATTTTCTGCTCTACTTGCTTGTCTAAGAACGCCACTCAATAGATTAGTAATATTTAGAGTATAAGTGAGAAGTAGACCCATTGCAGATGCAAATGCCACCTGGTTTTCTTCTCTGCTATTCTGCAATACTGCAAATGATGCAGTCAACCAAATCATGATCCCTCCTAATGATTCCAATCTTATGGTCAGCCAACGATTTGAACTAATATTCACAAGGGTGAATCTGATGTTATTGTCCATTGACTCCCCACTGATCTTGGCCATCCGATCATAGGCTTTGTATGCACGAATACTTGATAAACCATTTAATGCTTCTCCAAATTGTGCATAAACTGGAGATCTGGTTATGGAATCAAGACGCTTTACTTCACGAGACGTAGTCTGTCAAACACATATGATCATAATTGTTAATGCTTTTATGTTGAAAGATGAGATAGCAGGCATAAAACATTAGACCACTCCATGTTGGAAGCAGATGCTAGCAGAGATAAAGAAAATTAAAAAGGTAGATGAAGGGAATTATGATCTACACTGAAATTGAGTTGTCAATTTTGTGAACAAAAATGGAGTTGCCTAAGTTAATTCTATAACATAAACTGAAAGGAAAAAACTAAAGTCTATAGCAGAGACCGCACTCTGCATATTGTTATATATATTCAGGATTTGACCTTGTGGTCAATTACCATCATTTGGAATTGTCTCAGAAGGATAATGTCTAAATCCACTGAATGATTGAGAATACCATACATGTAGTAATCCATATTAAAATTTTAGAACATATATGCTTGTGTGTATTCTCAAGCAGAATACCAAGGCTTCACCAAGTGAGAACTTATGGCATGTGAAAGAGCAAGAGCAAATAGACTAAATTATGAAAACACCATAAAATGCCAATATCAATCTGGTACACAAATAACATGGCATTCCTTACTATACCTGGTAGTATAGATAGGCTGCATAAAATAAGATGAGTAGTGGCATTATGGCCCACAGGGATATTGTGCTAACAATGCCAATAAGCATAAATGTCGAAAGAAGCTGCCAAACTTGATTGAGAAACATATTAGCAAAACTGGCAACATAGCGATCTATTTCACCTAGATCCTTTGCAAACCTATTGATTATCCTTCCTGTTGGATTAGTGTGGAAGAATAGCATAGGAGCTCGTAGAATTGAATCTAGCATAGCATCATGCAATCTTTTGGCTGCACGGAGACTTGAACTGATCAACCAATAAGAGTTTGCCAATGTTACTGTCACCTGAACCAGAAATAAAAGGTAAGCCTTCAATTTTTTTCCCTCCCTTTACTATGACATGTATTATTCTATTTTCTGTAGAAATTGTAACTGGAAGAAAACAAAGAAATTAATTTTTGAGAAAACTCTCACAAAATGACATCCTAATAAAAAAAATAAACAAGGTTTCAAAATTTTATTTTCATGGAATTTGTTTAATCAAATATTTATTCATGGAATTTTTCACATAATAGTAACATTGCAACTTCTTTTAATAACAGATCACTAAGGTAGAAAGTTCGCACTTGTAATAGTAGCAAATGGAGAAATGCCAATATCAATTAATAGAAGACATACCTGGCCAACTGATAGAAGTGCATAAATAATAATATAATATCCTGGTCTATAGCCTTCCGAAGTACTTTGATCAGTCCAAAAGCTTAACCAAGTACTACTCGAAACTCGAAGAACTTCAGTTGATAAATAGAATGAAAACAGTACCATAATAACCCATGAGCCTCCTAATGCATTCTTATACCTGCGGATATACATAATAAAAGAAAGCATGCAAAACATTCAGAGAATAGGGGCAAAATTGTTCAACATAGAACACAAGACAACTGCAAAATCTTTATTAGTCCCACAAAAAGAAAAGAGATAGTTAGCATCAGGCTCTTCTAGGTAGGGAAAAATGGGGGAAAAGAAAAGGTAAAAAGGGAATAGAAGAAACAAACTACATAGTTGTAGATTTCTTCAGTTTTGCTCAAGGGGAATATTTTATCAAATCACAGAATAGTTCTTTAAAGCACCTCAAATAACAAACATTCTGAAGAACATTTTGTTTGACCAACAAGTGATCCACAAAAAGCAAATGATGTTTCAATTCCAGTTACTCCATATAATACATAAAACATTGGTACTAATTACATTTGTGTCAGAAAAGCAAAATGAAATAACTTTTAATATTAGGAACTAGACTAAAAGACTGATAAATATGGCACATCCTTACAAAACCATGCTTTCATTCAAAAGGAATAAAGATTTTTGCGTTTTCAGATGATCTATTGCGACCTTCTAGGGTAGTACCCAACCAAATATATAAATTTCTAACATGAATAAGAAAACGAAAAGGAGAAAAAAAAAGGTTCTTCATTGTTCATATTGCCATAAAGAATTACAGAAACAATAATTATGACTGCCTAGATGCACATGGAGGTAATTACAGGTATGCATTTTCTGCTCTACACTCACCCTCGGTACAAAATATGACACACACACACACACACACACATATATATATATATATTGAACAAATATATATATATGGAATTATCTTAAGAAGCATGGGAATTAAATAATGTGTTATATTACCTTGTCAAAACATTCCAACTTACTACGCCGGTTTCCCTTTCTTCTTGTTTGATAAGCACAGACTTCCTTCCTTTCCCTTTCTTTGTATATCCTAAATCTTGTTGCAACTCATTCAGCTCATCACGTGCTGAGTTTGAGCTTTTATGTTCAAGATTTTCACTGTTCTCTTTTCCTTCTGCTTGTTCTTCCAGTTCATCCATTTTCCCAGCATTTTCCATCAGTTTTTTGAACAACTTGCCATTCTTAGACAGCTCCTCAAAGGTTCCATCCTCTTTAATTGTACCGTCACTGACTACGATAATCCTATCCATATGTGGAAGAAAATGTAGCTGGTTTGTAACAAGAACTCTAGTTTGTCCTTGCAATGCTTCTTTGATACAGCTGTTAAAAACCTGGAAATAACTATAAGATTAGTTCAGTGCTATGCTTCCAGGAAAGTTTGCTTTTTCAAAGATTTAAAATTTGAGCCAGGGTGATCATAGGCTGATAAAATTATCAGAATAAGAACATTAACTCTATAAAAAAAGTTGTACTGTTGTTTGGTTGCCCTTCAAGTGGAAAAGAATAACTCAAACTGTAAATAAGAGGTTCATCATATATTACAATCATAACAACATTGCTCATCAAGATCACTTAAAATGCCATCAAATAAACTAATGCCTGACGTCAGCTTATACTGATTAGAATGAATTAATACCTGCCTACCAACATGAGCATCTAAAGCACTTAAAGGGTCATCAAAAATGTATACATCAGCATTGGAGTAGACAGCCCTAGCAATGGAAACTCTTTGCTTTTGTCCGCCACTAATGTTCACACCCCTTTCACCTATTTCTGTAAGATCCTGGCCCTGTGAAGCAATTATGTGGTATTCTGTGAGATATTCCCAACTGAATAAAATCAATAGAATAACATAAGTCAACTAATCCACTTAACTGGAAGTAATTCAAGATCATGGTGAAATGCTGTTACATCAATTGCTTGCCAATATCTTGAGGGTTCATACTTGGACCCAAATAATATGTTGTCACGTACCTATAGAATGAATTTTGTACAGCAGAAGTAGGCAGTTATAGTTGAGAACCAGTTGAATAGTAATAGAGCAGCAATAAAAGGAGCAGAGAAAGTTAAGAAAGAAAACAGAATCTATTCACAGAAAAAAAGGCTGCAACTCACAGTTGCATTGAAGATCCATGGAACTTGAGGAACATAAGCAACACTTCCCCTAATAACAACACTGGTATTTCCTACAGGAGGCAACTCTCCAAGCATTGCTGATATAAGTGATGTCTTTCCTTCTCCAGTGCCACCAACAATGGCAACTAAGCTGCCTACTGCTATGTCCAAATTGATATTTGACAATGTAGGTTTCTCAACCTGGAAAACAGTAAGCTTTGAGATTGCTAGCCCATATGAAAAAAGTATGAGTTTAAGTGCAAAACTTGATAATACCTAATGAAATTTACAGAAATAACCAAATTGCAATGGTACCTTAAAAACCTCACTTTGTGAATTACTATTATAGAAAATTTACCCATAACACAAACCAATTGCATAGCCTCTTGACTCATGTTCTGTAAAATATTGCTTGCAAGATGAATAAGATATGCTGTTTTCAGTTTAGGTGAATGGTCGTGGTGAAGGCTGACAAACTAGTTCTTTTAGGTTTTGCTACTTTTTGTAGGATATGTTTACAGTAGTATTTTTTTTCAATATACAGGAATAACTATTTGCTAACATGTGGAAAAGGTTTACTTAGTATGCTACATCAGGGAGACCCTTCAAAAAGACTTCTGTAGGAAATTTTTACTTCTATCTCGCAGGAGAGGGTTTTTGCTGTAATATTCTTGTCTAATCTAGAATTAGAAGTTCATTAGAAATGCCTTTAACCTGAACTCAAAAATATTAAGCACCAGAGAACTAGTGACCTATCTTTGTTTTATCCTGTAGAAGAATGACAAAAGCTACATTTTTTTTTTGCCAGAAAACACAAGCTACTAAATGACCACCAACCATGGCATCAATTGCTAGAACACCAATAGGTAATAGTGAACGATAAAAACATAGAAATAATTTAGCAATATCTGTTCACTGAGAAGAAATGAACCTAATAACTGGAAACTTACATAATCCATCAGCAAACAAATACCAAAGAAAGAGTCTAAAAGTAAACCTTTGAATCCCATGAAAAGATTCCATTATTGATTGAGATGGCGGGAAGTCCTGGCTCAAAAGGTGGATTTGGTGCTAAGATTCTCTCTTCAGCCAAAAAGAGTTCCTCAAGGCGTTGCAATGATACATTTGCATTTACAACCTGTCAAACTAATTTAGTATTAGACAATTGTGGAACTGCAAACCAATTTGAGTAATCTTGTATCTGTACAATGAAAGCTTAAGACTTCAAGAAATAAAAATCTTGTTCTGAGAACATGAAAAATTGATAGATCCTAAGAAATATATATATCTATATTTATAAATATTTCTTCCAGGCATGATAACCTATGACGATGACACAAGTAATCATACACAAAAAAAAAACGTTTTATTTCCCTCCTGCCATCTTCAGTCATAAAAGACAAGAAAAAAATATTAATGATTTTATTTAATTGAATTTGAAAGAACTTTCATGCTTGACATTTCTTCAAATGCACAAATATCTGAGCATTAAATTTCTCAGTTTCATATATTGAGATATAAAACAATGGCACCAAGTGTCAAACAGCTTGGTTTCCTGGATTCAATTAACATCCTATAATCTATTTTTCTGGTTTATTCTTAATCCAATCACTCAAGTCACTAACAAGCCAAGCATATTTAGTTAACAGTGAAATGACAGACCTGACTTAACAAGTTAGGAAGTATGTTCAGAGGAAATCGTAGCACTTGAAACAAAGAGAGAGATGTGAATGCCCTTGCAGGAGTCAAATCTCCACCAAGCAATGTGAATGTTCCAAATGAAATCAATGTCACGACAGCTGGGATGCTGTTCAGTATGAAACTATTGAACTGCAGCAGAAAGCAAATCACTAGTAAATGAACATGAAAGAATTCTACGTATTGTGTGCTAGGAATATGACAACTGACAAACATATGGTAGTATGTATTTAACGCAAACATAACACATGACCAATTATACAGTAACCAAGTGGATGAATCATGTCCTCTTTTAACAGACAATATCATGCTTTTAGATTAAGCATATGGAAGAACATCATATTAATTCGAAAAATTTTATATCAGGTATCACACATGCAAGGCATATAAATGAACAGCAGTTGCCTGAATATCATACTATTTTTTTTGTGAGCAAGTATAAGCAGTGTCCACAAAGGGCAACTAGTTATTATTATCATATGTCACTCCACAATTCATGCTTAAGCATCCTTGTCTTACAAGGGTTAACTAAAGTGGTACACCTTGTTACACTTGCATGCCTATATAGGTGGTTTTATGTTTACACCTTCACTTCATTCCACAGTGGAACCATGCTAGCCATATTTGATCAATGAGTAAACAAAACAATTCAACACAAATTTGATAGCAAGAACACATTTGTAGCTTGCAGGCAGCACTAATACTTGGAATAGTGCAGTCAATCAAATCTTTTAGCAATGTGACCCCACTCAATACCAGTAGTGGATGTGGATTTTTGCTTATTGTGATTTGTAAATATAATGTCAAATAGCAGGTAACAGAAATTTTCATGCTTAGGCTTTCTTCAAATAGACATGAGCAAAAAAAACTGCAAAGATTAATGTTTTTCACCATACAGCAGATAGTAACTGCGCTCTGCGTCCCCATGACAGCTCATCATTGCGTATATTTTGTACTTTGGACTGGAAGCTCTTTTCCCAAGCATAGCATCTGGAACAATTTTCAGTATACTGTCACAATAATATGTGAATAGTGTAAATCCATGTGGAACTCTAAGGGTTAATCTTATAAATTCTAACATACTTCACAGTGTCCATGGCAGCCAATATTTCATTCATGAGGCTGACTCTCTTGTCAGTCCTCTGCAATCCTTCTTTAGTTTGTTTTCTCATTTTGCTAATGATGAAAGTCTGTTGTCAGAAAACATTAAAAAAATTTAAGAGAACTTATACAAAATATATAATGAAAGGTCAGTTAACTAACAGAGAATATGACCAAGTTGTTTATGGCATTTCAAACTAGGTATTTAACTAACAGAAAAATATTGAGACACCACAAGCCTTGTCCAAATTTATAATCAGGTAGTAGAAAACTATATGATCTCATAAGTTAAGAAACTTTACATTTTACTGTTTGCATAACTGAATTCAATACATGTAAACCAAAATTCCTAAGATGCAAAACGGGATATATAGTGCACTCAAGGTATGAACAGAATTCGAAAACATTACGGGGCCATCACTTTTGCATAATGCTTTCCAACTGAGGTCAGTATGGACTAAGTACATTTAAGATGGAAAGTTACTAACCTGTAATGGGACTGTGAGAACAAGGATTAGTAATCCAAGAAGTGAAGCAATGCCTAGTTGCTGGTAGAGAAGAACCATAGACATGGTGATTCGAAATGGAGCCGACCACAATCCATGTAGTTGTTGGCATATTTGCTGAGAAACGTTGAAAACAAAGATACCTTAGCCCCAGGAAACAAAAAGAGAGAGAGAGAGAGAGAGATAAACCTGCTAAATGTCTTCCCTGGTTGAACCGCTTTTTGCATGTGGATAAAATGACAAGCAAAGAAAGCAATACAAATGTATTTAAATATATGTCCAACCACCAATAATGCCCTATGGAAGTATATCTGCATTTTCCCACCATTTTTATGTATTTTATTTTATCTTGTTACATTCACTAACATGTAAAGAAGTTTGTTTTTACTTTTACAAATGATGTTGTAAGAATATCAGGCTGTTATGTCAACATTCAACACTTATTTTGAATACATTTTATTCTTTTCATTGCATGAATTAACACAAGTCGCATTAGTGGCCATTCACAAAGAGCATACCTGAAGTGCATTGGCATCTGTAGTAATCATATTTGTTATCTTCCCAGATGGGAAGTTCTTGCGGCTCTCGTGAATTAGTCTCAGGGATTTACGAAATATGGCAGCCACCTGCATTTAAAAGCAAAATATGCCATAAACAAGGCATCTCATCCAAAGCACCTAATCTCATTCAGGACCCTAGCCAGACTCGACAGGGAAATAAGGCTGAATGAGATCTATCAAAAGCATCTCCATATATATGTATAAAAATTATTAACACAGAATAATGATTTACCAAAGTTGATCTCAGCCGAAAACCAGTGCGCATAACATTCTGATAGTACTGAGATTCACATAGCACACCTAATGACTGAGACAAGTAAAAACCAACCAGTCAATAAAAGGATTCACAAGATTTTCAGCCATAGGCAAAGACATAAATCAATATAGCTATATAGAGAAACAAAATACAGATAATATGAATAGCAACATAAAATTAATTAAGCATAAAAGAAATTCCAATCTATGCCATTAATCACTTACTGTTTGAATCTTTAGAGGAATAAATCATTCCCTAAGGTTTTTGGAGAACCTTACATTCACAACTTTACAGTTTTATTCTTAGATTTATGAAAATTATATCCTCCTAAGTCTTATCACCAATATCATTTTCCTTTGCAAAGAATAACTTGTTTCATGAAAGGTAATAAGGTCATATATCTCATTATCAATAAAAAGATGAGTTACAGAAAACAAGCATATCAGAGAAGATATTAATATTTATATGCCATTAAAAATGGAAAAATTTACAGCGACTCATAAATTAAGTTGTCTTGAGGTAATTTTAACTCTGATGGGTTACATATATCTCTTATATGTACTCGAGTAGCTAAACAAATGATAAAGCCTTTATTCCATCAATACATACAGTCCAAAAGAACAAATAACAAACATACAGCAGATATTTTAAGATCGGAAGATGAAAACAAAAACTGAAAGCAAGACTCACTTGGTATGCCAAGGAAATAATTATGAAATGTTGTTTTCTAAAAGTAAAACTCCAGATGAAACCATGGATAGGAAACATACCACCCCAATAAAAATTAAGAAAGCATAGGCATAACCAATCCAAGCTGGATCACCACGTTGCATTGACTGCAAGATGTAATAAGAGAAATAAAAAAGTAGGGTCTGAGTGCACAGCATAAAAGTTAACAGTTTTTATAGTGAATCTAATCTGATTAATCAAATGTCATGTGATACTGAAAAAATGTATTGGCTACGTGCGCTTCAACATTTCTTACATGCACAGCAGACAGCATGAAGGATTAAAATTGTATCTTCATGTGCTCCAGTAATACTTGAGGAATTCGATCATATGTGAAACTATAGTTTTTTCACATGTAAGCCTGCATGCATGTGTGTATATTTCTATGATACTGCCCTGTTTTCTGCTACTACTGTTCAGAAATTTCCTCGTGGAAAATTGAACCCTGCATAGTAAATCTATAAACAGCCAAACATTGCAAACTAACAGTAGGTAGCTTATTCTCTCCTTTTTATATTAAATAACAGAGTCTTTTCTCTTATAACACACACACACACACAGACATTATAGCTGTGTTATGATTGCTAATTTTTCAGAAAAGTTAGAACATCAATGTATTTTTTTTATTAAAGAATAAATTTATTTAGAATACATGCTAGTTACACCTAGAGTTTATATTTGCTTGAAAAAAGTATCAGAAGATAAATCAAATATTTGTTAAAATATCCTTAGAACTCTTGCGTGTTTTAGTTGGTAAGTTCACTAAAAAGAATCAAACTCCTCTACGTTGTCTTAACTGTGAGATCTATTACCCCACAAAAACAAATCATATAGAGGTTCCTGTTGGAACTCCTGATAGGTAAATGCATTTCAGTTGTATAAACTTTTTTTAAATGATCTCATGATAACAATGATACCTGATTTTGTCTAATCATAATATTATGTCCAATTGCAGTTTCTTATTTCTCTTCTGTTACTTGATTCAAAATACCAGTTCTTTATGATTATTGTTTCCTGCTTGGAAAAATAAAGGGGCTTTCTACTTGATGATCAAGAAATCTTAAATTCAGTACAAGGCCTCAAAAAATTTTTGAGTCAGATATGATAATCCATGATTTTGGCAGAATCTTTGTTTTTGTTTTCATTTCCATTCAGATAAACTATTATAAAAGGGTCAAAAGTGAGTGAATTGCAATAAAAGACACATAATTAGATTAATGTAGCTTTTCTAAGAGGAACAAACCTGCAAGAGATAGTTCAGCAAAACAGGTCCCACAAACTGAGAAAGATCATTTCCAATCTACAAGAAGTTAAAAAATAGAACTTAAATTCCATATGAATGGCCTTCAGTAGAAAGTCCGAATATCACACAAAAACAAATTGGTAGAAAATGGAACACAAACAAATGGGCAATTGGTATATTATTTCCAGTTTCCTAGTTCACCAAGTTTTTCTAAATTAGCTATAATAATCAGTAAAGGAACTTCTGCAGTAGAACAACATATGAGGGCATCCTGTTTTTTAGTTTGAGTCTTTAAACAAGTTTGACTGAATTATCATCCATGGAAAAATAAAGCAGATGAGATTATTACCTTAAAAAACCCTCCCAACCAAAACCTACAGAAAATGTATGAATGGAAACAAACAAAAAGATATCAGTGCAGGCCATATCTCTAACCATCTTATTGGATTAACTTATATCCAATTAGAATCCAAAAGGAAAGAAATGAAACAACATAAAATGAGAGTCAATACCTTCTCCCAAGGCTATTATTCAATGCTCTTAAAAGCCAGGGCTTTGGCCGTTGAGATTCTTCAGCCCAACATCTCTGGAATCTGAAAAAGTTAAATTTTTTTATAGAACTCTACAACAGTGACAAAGTTCAGGGAGAAGTCAGATACAAGAGATGAAATGTGAGGCGAACTTTGTAATCAGTGTCTCTGCCTGATCCCACGTGTCTAACTTCCAAACATCCTTTTCAGTGATAGGTTTTTTGTAGCCTTGCTGCATTAATGGAGTCATCCATCCAAAATATATTCCTATTTTGAGGCCAATGACCAATATGATCAGTAAGCAGACCAAGAGTTTGTGAATCGTCTTTGGCACTAATCCATCATTAACAAGTTAGATTACTTGTCAATTAGCACTTATTATTTCTATATTTTAGACTAATAACTTGCAAAGTCAAACCATTTAAAAAAGAACTCTTAATAAAGGGGGCCACTGAACTAAATAACTACTTACTAGAAAATAAGTTGACATGCCTCTCAGGACATATTTGATCTCCTCCAGGAAGTGCTTCATATTCACCATTTTCAGGAGACTCGTTTTGCAAGATGTTATAACCCGGATAAGGATCCAAATTGGGAATATAGACGATATTAAGAACACCAAATAAAACCTACACCATCAAAATGGTGACAAACTATGATATAATTGGCATGCTCAGGATAGTTTCGAAAGAAATACAGA